>JANHGL010018311.1:13419-25435 GCA_024611195.1 Ceyx melanurus
GCTCAGGCAGGGGGGTTGGACTAGATGATCTTCTAGGTCCCTTCCAGCCCCTAATTTCTGTGATTCTGTGATTCATTTCTCAAAATACTGCAGGGAGAAAATGCCTTTATTCTGTTCTCTAGATGTATTATATAGGACATTGAGATGAGGATTGAGAATAACACACTATGACAGAAGCAGACTAACAAAAGCAAAATTGAAGGCAATCTTAAAGCAGTGGTAATGCAGTGAATATCACTGTAATGATTCCACTTTATTGAGAAAAGCTATTTTCCTCAGTTTTCCAACACAAAGCTCATACAATCACAGTAGTTCAATAACTGTAGTAATGCTAATCCTTTTCAAGGATACGTTGTCATTTTTTTCTGGATGATATAATAGCCAATTTTACTTGGGAAAGAGAAAAACGCTTTAAGCTAAAATAGGAGGGACTGTAAGTGATTTTTGATTGGTGCATCAATACATAATTGGTACAGAATTTGGTGTGCAAAATGGAGCAAGTTGATGAAGCATTTTGTGTAAGGTACTTTCTGTTTTGGGATAACTAATGTTCTTCAGTGATGTTGTACTCAATGTTTTAGAGTTCAGTTTTACATTTTAGGAGCATCTCGAAAGAATCCAGGTATTGAAGGGGACAAAAATAGAGGTGTGGCTAGTGTGGCAGTCTGCACCAAGTCATGGTCTGTCTCATCCCATTATCAAAAGTGTGCTCAAAGCAATATGAACTGGTTGTGGGGGCTTTGTTGTTTGGATTTTTGTTGTTGGTGGTGGTGGTTTTGGGGGTTTCAAGACATTAATGACATAAATACAATGCTTAGAAGGTGGAATGATTCTTGTATCATTTTATTCAACTCGCTTGGAGTGGAATTCACCAAGTACTAGTCCTCCTTCTGTCTGATTGGGTTTTTTGACTAATAACATGGTCATGACTTTCTAGGAAGAGGAA
Organism: Ceyx melanurus; assembly: GCA_024611195.1. NCBI lineage: Eukaryota > Metazoa > Chordata > Aves > Coraciiformes > Alcedinidae > Ceyx > Ceyx melanurus. Next base: position 14,366 of record JANHGL010018311.1, read on the forward strand.
AACCTCTGTACAACGAAAAGATGTAATATGTGAATGAAGGTAATACAGTTTTCAGGGTTAGATACCTTGTGAACTGTTACTAGTATAATTTGGAACAGGTGTTTTTCTGCTTTCAGTGTCATCTTGAATGTTAATGTAGGAATCAGATGAGATGAAAATTCTGTAATTGTGGTTATTGGACAGACTTTGACCAAGTAGAAATCCAAAGTTAGAAAACAGGATAGTATTTAAAACAGCAAAGATGATAGCAGAGCTTTAGTGTTCTCATCATTCTGAGGATGCAATTATTTTCTACCTTGCATTGCTAATGTCTTGGTTATTAATCTGCTTGTCCTTTTTAGGTTATGAAGGATAATGAGGAATATATGTGTTTGGTTATTTTTTTATGTAAAAATGCATAATTTTACAAATGGAAAAGTTCTAATATTACCTTTTTTTTTTCAAAAACTTGTAATAGCATTATTGAAAGCTTTCCGCTTTGCTGTGGTTCAAGAGTGATCAACTTGGCTTTCCATTATAAACTAGTTTCTTCTGTAACTTTTTTTTTTTGTTGTTCTGATAAATATAACTAGGGCTTTTTGCTATAAAGTTAGGAGTTGGGATGCTTACATAGGTATTTATCTACATTTTTGAAGATGGGCATTTAGAAACCCTTTCTAGGTAAGGGAAAATTTTATGAGTATTTTTACATACTCGAATTTCACACAATGTTATTTGCTATAAATATACAAATCTTTTATTTCAAGTAAAATAAGAATTTTTTTTGTGCAAGTTTTTGTATGGGAATCATATATATATTACTATGGTTTCTGCACTCATTTTTAGCAGTTTCTGCAGATGATACCTCAAATCAATAAATCAGTTCAGATAACATCTGTCTGTCACCTTCTAAGCTGGAAGGTTAATGACTTCTGTAACCACTGCATAAACACTGAAAAATGGCAAAAATATCTGGAAGATCCCCTTTTTTTTTCCCTTGGTAAAAAACCCCAAAATTAAGCAAGTTTTGGTCATATAAGGAATAAGTTTTGATACTCATTTGACACCAGTTCAGAGGCTATTTTTCTTGTCCTCCCTCTTTCCAAAACCATTGTATTCAGACTGCTGAACAGTTTTACACTTTCCTGTATATTACTTGCTGATGTTACTGGTCTGGCTTAGTAATAGAACTGGTATATTTTAAATGGAAAGACAGCTAGTAAATAAAAATTCAAATGGAAAATCTTTATTTCTTTCATTGCCTTTTTTTTTCATTGATGAGAAATCTTGAGGATTCCGTTTTTCAGTAGTAACCCTACCAGGGAAAAAAAGATGAAAAAGTTAAAGAATTCTGAGATGTGCTATTGTAACAGGACTACGGCATGCACAGGTGTCATTACATTCTTCTAAGAAGAGCTATCACCCCCATACAAATAATTGGCTTTCACATTTAATTGTTATGAATAATTAGGAGAGTGACTGAAATGATGGTTTTAGTCAAATCTCTGAAAGATTAATACTGTTTTGTTTTGTTTTTGTTTTTTTTTACTGACTGTATTTCCCTAGTAAGCAGATACAATGAGCTTGTTTACTAGGTACATACAATCTATGAACTGGCAAGAATTCAAGTAGTTTAGGGATAAGACTAGCTTGTTTAGTTTCCCTTCTTTATAAAGAAAATGAAAAAATAATCTAAATTGGAAACTAGCTTACATTTTAACAGATTTTGGGGTTTGCCATGAATTTCAGAATTTTTAATAGTTTTTCCAAGATACTTATAAAAGTAGTGGGTCTAGGATTTGTTAAACTAATGCAGAATATAATCTTTAAAGTCTTTTTACAGGGAAAAGCAAAAAGAAAATAGAATTGACCCAGAAGAGGTACTGGAAATTATCTTGTATTATACATGTCTAATTAGATTGTATCTTCTGATAACCTTTATTAAGTTATCTTTATGCTTTGGTTATTAGTGTAGTAGTGTGTGATGTCTGGCTTCACAGGTACTTTCTTGTACTGCATCAGTGAAGATAATCCATCAACCCATTTAAAATCTATTCAAGATAAAACAGTTGCCGAAGTCAATTTAGTACCTAATTACTATATACCTGTATCAAATTTTCTGACCTTAGTAATGCAAGGAAAATGTGCTATAAAGTCTTGTGGTTCATTGAACTCCTTTCCTGCCTGTACAGCATAAAACACTGGTAAAAGTTCTGGGATGGTAGACCCAAGTATGCAATGAATGGCAATTAAAAGGTGGATACAGTCTAATAGCTATTGCATATGTTTCATAAGCAGTTCAATCGGAATTGAAAAGGAGAAAGACCTTGGAGTTGTAGTGCATAGTAAGTTATCCATGGGACAGCAGTGTGCCCTTGTGGTGAGGAAAGTCAATGGCATGCTGGGTTGCATTAAGATAAAACGCTGTCCAGCAGGTCTAGGGAGATTCTTCTCCCCCTCTACTCTGCCCTAGTGAGCCCATACCTGGAATACTATATCCAGTTGTGGGCTCACCAGTTTAAGAGAAACAGGGATCTACTGGAGAGAGTCTAGTGGAGAGCTACAAGGATGATTAAGGGACTTGCGCGTCTCCCCTGCGAAGGCATAGAGAACTGGGGCTGTTTAGTCTGGAGAAGACTGAGAGGGGATCTTAATAATGTCTAAAAATATCTAAGGGGTGGGTATCAAATGGAAAGAGTCTTTTCTGTAGCACCCAGCAGTAGGACAAGGAAGAATGGGTATAAACTTGAGCATAGGCAGTTCCACCTCAGCATGAGGAGCTTCTTCACTGTGAGGGTGACAGAGCCTGGCACAGGTTGCCCAGAGAGGTTTTGGAGTCTCTTTCTCTTTGCATATTTTCAAAACCTGCCTGGATCTGTTCCTATGTGACCTGCCCTGGGTGATCCTGCTTTGGCCAGGGTGTTGAACTCAATCTCTAGAGGTACCTTCCAACCCCTACCATTCTATGATCCTTGGATTTTAATTGACCAGTGCTTGTGTGCCATTCTTACGGTTTCTTACAGATAAAGGTGAAACTATCAACCATGCTTTTTTTTTTATCTTTCTTTTATTTTTGTTAGTTTTTGTTTTGGATTGAGTTGTGAGTTTTTTTGTGGTTGTTCTTTCTGGTTTAGTTTTATTTTGTTTTTAAGCAAATTGGTTTCTTTTTTATCCTATTGTCATGTATTTCAATGATGGTGTAATTTTTTCTACTTGTTACATTTGTACACAGCTCATTAACCATTCTTCTTTGCCCAAGTCAAATCTTTGATTTAAAAAAAAACCCAGATATATAGCCTTTATCAAGCATCCAGTCAGTGAATGTTGGATTCAGAATGTTACTTGTTCTTTTCTTTGCCTAATATATTGTTGTATTGTTTTCTCTTTAACAGCCTCAAGTACTACAGCCTTTCAGCAGCCTTCCCAATTTCACAGACCTCGCCCAGGGAAGACTAATAAAAATGCCACATACCGAGGCCCACAGTGAATATTCTAAACATTGTCTGCATAAAAATAGCAATTGTCAGAATCAAAATGCTGCAGATATGTCTCTCATAAACAGCCCAAATGATGTGAACTCTTCAATGAGCATAAAGTTAAAGATAAAAGATGAAAATTCATTCTTTAACTTTTCCAAATATGATACAAATACTAAAGACCCCGGAGAGGTGAATGGTAATAAAGAAGGTACATTACCCTCTTGTTCCCGTTTTCAGACCTCTACACAAACTGATGCTGGAGAGGTGCAGACTGATTTAGGTATGAAATGTGAACCCTCATTCACAAACCAGGCTTCTGGGCCAAAGACTTTAAGAATCACAAAGCCCCCAAATGCTTTAGTGCCTCCTATGATGGCCGTTCTTGCACGATCTGCAAATCATTCTGCTGCTTCCAAGGAACATGAAGTTATACCATTAAGTAGCTCAAGTCAGCTGCAGCCAACGCCTGGCCAGGATATCCTAAAGGGTAAACAGAGTCGGAAAGTGTCTAAACTTCTCCCACCAACTATGTCCTTTATTAAATCTAAGCAAATGAGCAGTCGGAAGTCCACACCAGTACCTCCAGAGCCTCAGCACTCTTCTTTGAAGACTAACATCCCAAAGCCACCAGTACAGAGAAAGGAAAACATACAAACACCAACTACAGGTTTGCACTCTGGGGATGGTTTGCCCTCTAAACGGCAATCCCGCCTCCCTAAACCAAAGACACATTAAAAGCGTTCCTACATCTCATCAAATGATGCCATGCATTAAAATATTTCCTATATTTTGATTGGCTTTTAGGTTGCTGTCTGGAGTGAATATTAAAAATAGTACCTATCTTTAGTCTTTGCATACTCTGTTACGTTCTAAGGCTCAACGCTATTATCCGTGCATCTTCCCTTGTATTAAAGATTGCCCAGTTATCTCAGTAGTTGAGCAAATACTCAAGCCTGTGGTAATCATGAATACCAGAATGCTGCACTATGTATTTCAGATGGCAGAAATTATTTCTTACCTCAGTTTGAATTATCAAATAATGAGATTACCATTCAGTTTAACTTCTTGGTTCTGAGTGCTCATATTAGGTTACAGTGTTGGCAAATTAGACCTACTTTCAGAATTTCTATTGGCCATAATTCTGACTCTGTATTATAGAGGCCTATGCAAAAATCATTATCTCAAGACTGATATATTTAATCTGATGGGTTGAGTGGGTTGTGTTGTTTTGTTTTGCTGTAATCTTGAGTTGTTTTGATCTTTATTTATCTCATTTTCACTGTTCACAGAGATTTCACAATGTGAAATGAATCTTCTCTCTTACCACAATATTTTAATAAATTATGATGTTTATGTTTTTTATGTTGAATAGACACGTTACTGGGTAAGTTCTTAAAATGCAGTGCTAAGGAGTTACTTGTGCAAAACCTTCCAATACAGGCTCTTATGAACTGGTAAGCAGGGAATCTCAGGGAGTAAGAGTTCCTTAATAACAATGTTGAGGTTGCACAACATGCATTTTAATTCCTTTTTTTTTTTTTTTAACTTTTATTGTACTACTTGTATTTATTTATTTCTGTTTAATATTGAAAGATTCTGAAGTACCTGACTTATTATTTTGCACAAACTTTGCCATATGTGTAAGGGTTTGAAATTATTTTACAGAATAAAACTTGTATTTAAAAAGCAACAATTTAAAAATAATAATGAGTTAACCCCATTTATTTGCCTTGTACAGTCCTATTATGTCCTAATCCAGAGCTGGTATTCTTAAAGAGTTTTTCAGAGATGTGTATTTGGTTTTGGTTTTTTTTGTATTATTATTATTATTTTTAATTTTTATGTAATTTCTGAAGAAGTGCATGATAACTGGGAAGGAGTTTTAGGGGGAAACTAAAGAAAAAAACCACACACACACACACAAAATCCCATACACAAAAGAAATTACACAAAACCAAAACATATCTGCTGTCTAGGAGAAGTATTTTTTTCTGAAAGTGGTCTGGAAATATATGTCCATCATGGTGCAACTATGGGACCATGAAATATATACAGTAAGTTTCATATATATATGCCTATCCATTGAAGGTTTCAAAAAATTTAACGTTGTGTGTTATCTCCAATTCTTCACTGCCATCACTGTCTCGTGGATATTACCATTTGGGTGGTTGGTTGGTTTTTTTTTGTTGTTGTTTTGGTTGGTCTTGTGTGTATGAGCCTTGTTTGTTTTTTCTTGTTCTTGAATTTAAAATCAGCACAAGAAGGCTGTTAAAATGACAGCTTAAAATATGTTCCTGAACAGTATATAATGTCAGTGAAATGAAACACAGTAATGTTCTAGTAAAGTTCTAGGCTTTGGCTATCGGACATTACAGTATTTTCTTTGAGATAAATAAAGTGAATAGGTACAGTTATTTCATAAATAAGTTCAATAATCAACTTCTGAAATATAAACCCTTTAACTTGGAGTATCCTGATGGATACTTTAGTTGAATGGGAGAAGGAAAAAAATAATGTCACCTGAATTTCTCAGTATATTATTAATATCTAAGAAAGCTTTTGGATTTTTCACACTGTAAATTCTTTTAACTAATAATGAAATGGAAAAAAATGTAAAGCTTGGGGGTGAAATGGGTAGGAGGGAGGTTCTGTTTCAGAACTTCTCATACCAATCTGAAATGGACCTTCATGTTAACTTGGACAATTTAAGACAATATAAGCAACAAGTAACAAGGGTAAAAGTGTTACAGTTGATACAGGATTAAAATACAATTCAAGATTGCTCTTGCAATTACTTCCTAGGAAAAAGTCCTGTTTTCCTGGAAAGCATTGAGTTAGATGTCCTTCAGTGTAAGCATTTACTTTCACTAAGAAAAAACTCTTTGTATTCCCCAACACTAACTTCTGGCATCTAACTTTCTCAGGATTTTAAAAACTGCTGAGGGAATCATCAGATTCTTGGTTCGTTTTCTGGTGCATGTAGATTTCTGTGGCTGCTGGGTTTTGGTTGGTTGGTTGGTTTTCCCCTTTCTTAAGTGTATTTTCCTTGAAGAGAAGTTTATTTTATTCTTGTATATGATTTTGTGTAAATCATAATTTCTCACTTAATGCTATTGACAGAGATTTCACCATTATTTCTTTTGCTTCTTGTTCTGAAGGTATCACCAGCCTGATTTACTGATGTTAAAATTTTTATGTTTACATTTTAAAGTATAGATATTTATCCACCTGCAGGTGGAGGAAGGAACAAAGAGATAGGGTTTTCATAAAAAAAAAAAAAGGTAGCTCTTAATTTTTTTCAAAAAGTGCAAAAGTGTATTTATTCTATAGGACTGTTTTCTGTGTTAAAGGAATGTAAGTAGATTATATTCTTTGTTATAACATTTCCCCATTTTGTTCTGGCTGATTAGTAAGACATAGACCTGGAGACAGCAGGATTTGATAACTAATAAGTCTGATGCTTGCCTGAATTGTATGTGTATTCACCTGCTAACCATGCATCCCTCTAATGACAGCTGCATATTTTGGCTCTTTATACTTTACCAGGGATGGCTCTGTTGCATGTATAGTAAGTCCAGAGTATGAGCAAAGCTTATTTGTGGAAGAGCAGTAGTGCAGTGAAGTTTGAAGCTTCACTTGGTTGAAGGACAGGGATTGGGGGGAGACAGATAAAAGGGTGCTGTGTAGAGTTTGTCATATGGGACAGTTAAGTGTTTTCAACTACCTTGTGGAAAGTGCAGATTATCTGCAATGCATACATTTAAAGGATTTTATGCCTCCAGGGCTTTTTAGTTTTCTAAAACTGGTTTAATGACATTTATATTTGTTTGTAGTTTGGGGAGGTTTGTTTGCTTTTCTGATTTCTCATTCTTTTATGCAGTATTCATGAAAGTATTAAATTGCTGTTCAGTATGTGTGTACAGAGGCAATTATGCATTTAAACAAGTGAATATACACAAGAAAAACAATACAAAACAAAACAGATTTGCACTTTATTTGAGCTTTATTGCTTCAAGTTGTGCCTAAAATAATTTAGATGCCTCCTGCTTTGTGTGGCTTTTGTTTGAAACTAATTTCCCTGCTAGTGTTGCCATTTCCAAAGTATCTTCACATCATTTTCACAGATTCCGCATGTCTGAAAATATTAATATAATATTCATATAATGTACTGAATTTTTTTGTTGTGCAATATCTGTGGAATTTTAACACTGATGATGCAGCCAGATTAACATCCCCTTACCTGAAACTGGTGCTTCCTACTGCCAGTCGAGGCTGATGACAAAACTAGGACTAGTGTAGCCCTTGAAAAATAATGTTCCCAGTGTGTCTTTACTTGAGAAAAGAAGTGCAATACTATCTCTTAGAGTTTCTCAAAATAATTAGGCCATGAAAATCCTAAATGGCACTGAATTTTTCATATAGTTTCAAAACCTCAACTTTCCTCAGTTTTACGTCTCATAGTAGTGAGACTAAATAGAGCAACTAGACTTCGTCATAGGTCAGTAAAATTCATTTAATCCTTGATTTTAAAATGTTGATTTGTTGCAATGATGCTAGATAATTTAATACCATTTGTGTGATTTACTTTGCATGTCATAACCATATGCACACTATAAAGTGTCCTACTTGGTAGGTTGCATGTTAGGGGAAGTATTTTTGGTTTTGCACAGCACATAATCCTCTTAATATGGACATTTTCTTGCCATACAAATGAAAATCCAATCTTGTATTGGGCTACTGTAGCTATTCATTATCTTGTTAGAGTGGATTTTTCTGAACAGAGTAGATTTAATATATAATCATGGTGGTGGGTCTGAGTATACTCATCCTACAGCTATGCTATCAAGGAGAACCAGTTAATGTTGTGGTAGAGCTGCTCACTACCTACTTAATTGTAAGAGCACCAGAATAAAAACAGTTCCAATGTCAGTGAAAGCTTCATTTCAATATGAACAAAAACAAGAGGTACCCTCACTGTCTGCTTTGTTGGTTTTTAACCCAGACCAGAGTAAATACTGTATATTGGAATTTGCTTGTAAAGTTGGTTAAGAAAACTTGTATGTAAAAATTCTTTCCTCAATGTTGCTCTAGTGAATAAAAATAAAAGTCCTAATTCTAATAATTATCCATTTTTTCTGACTGTTCACTTGTATGTTTAAGTCATTGACTGTGCAGAACTGTAGACAGGACTGTAGGCTGTAGACAGGAAATTTTGAGGGAGGAGGACATTATATTTCTGCTTATTGAGTTTGCTCATGGACTTGTCTTTTCTCTGCAGGCTTTTAGAAGGAGACGTTTTCATAAAAAAAAAAAAAAAAAAAAGGAAAAAGACATAGAAAAGAGAAACACTTTCCTGTATTATTTCCAGGTGAATAAAGACTGGTGCGGCTAGTTTTGAAAGGTATATTACTTCACCTATAATGCACAGATGAGAAGAGTATTTAATACTTTTTTTAATTGTTACTTTGTTTTTTGTTTTATTTTTCATATAACTATTAAAAGAAAAACAACATACCAAGAGATTGCTTTAAGAAAGTTATCCCTCTACAGGAAATGTATGCATACATGTAAACATGCCTAAAAAGCTCCTAATTGTATTTTGCCCATGTACTGAAGGGTTTATTATTCTTGAGCAGTAATTAATTACTAGTTTCATCTGACATGTTTCAGGAGATGGCAGTTCAAATTTGAAATTTCAGTCATAATTTGTCAGTTGGTAAAGGAAAAATTTTGTAGGCTGAAGTAAGAACATAAAAAAAAATGCTCTAAGCAGACACTTGTAATCCTTAACCTAAGGTTTTATTTTGACCTTCAAGATCTTTGAAAACTTCGGGGTGGAGGGAGCTCCTATATAGGATTTTAAAGTTAAAATGTGTTTTAAGTACCTATGTCAAATGAGGCCTTTATATTTTATGGATTCTCCTGACTTGTTCTTCTGGATGAACATGACTCTGTACAGTGATGTCTAATCCTGTCAGTGTGATCATCGTATGTTAAACAGCTGGTGCAAAGATTTGCAACCAGTGTTCCTAAAAATTAATTCCCAAACTTCCCTGTCTTCTCTGCCCTCTCCCATCCAGAGACAAAGATTTTGTGGCAGTGATGAGCAACATTCTGCAGACTGGACTGAGAGCAGTGGTCTCCTAACACTGGAGCAGCTCTGCTTTATAATTGTGGGACAGGATATTACATTAGAAGAGAAAATGAGGAAAAATAAGGAAAAACTTCTGATGTTCCCCTTCTTTTGCAACTCAGAAGCAACACACTTGGCACCTTTCTTTACAGAAATGGAGTCTTTTTATGAGTGCATTTTGAGATGCAATTTGAATGCAGCTGAACCACAAGACTAGTTAATATGAAAGCATGTGTAACATCAATCTGATGGACTTTGCTGTGTTACTCCAGTAAAGTTTGTTGTGCATGTGACATCTGACCTTGTTTGCATCTTAATTTCATCATTTGGGGTTACCTTGGAAGTTTTTCACAGGTCCTGCCAGACAACACTTGTTTTGTCCTGGCAAGATCATAAAAAGTGCCATGTATCAGAATATTAGATTGAGACAGTGTCTCTGTTTGTAAGAGTAGCTCAACAATTCCCCTTCTGCAAAAGTGAACTACTGTGAAGAGAGGTGCATATAATGAATTTCACTGAAAGAGTGGCAGGGTCTTTGGTGCTTTTAATTTCCAGTTAATAGAATTAGTAGGAGCTGAGAACATCTCTTTCATTGGCCTTTCTGGTACAAGTCTCAGGGGCAAAGTCCAAGCATTGTGGGAATCCAAATGAAGAAAGTTCCAGTACTTCAACAGTGTGATTCCAGAATAGGTAACTTCAAATATGTATTCCTGCTTTTTTACAATGGTGTCTTTTATGTTTTGGTTTGGTTTTTGTAGCTTTCCCCCTAGCTTCACTCTTTTTTTTTTTTCTCTTTTTTTTTTTTTTTTTTTTTTTATTTTTTTGTTTTTTTTTTTTTTGTTTTCTTGGGTTCTGATTAGAAAAGCAAATGATCTTTTATCTCTTGCAGGTACTGCCTGCAAAATCCCAGAAAACATGTCTTTTAATTTTCCATCTTTCCTGATGACATCAAGATTTCCGTAGATATAACAAAGGCACTTGACTATATTAATCTCATACAAAATTTGTATAAATCTTCTGTTGCATCAGTGTCAGCAAGCAGTATCATGACTAGGAACTCACCTTTAAGTTTTCTTCAGGGTTTGGGCTTATCAATTCTTGGTTTGCAGAAGTATTTCTGATTCAGACTGCTATTGAACAAAATTCAAAACTTTATTTTCTGGGAAGTTAAATTTTCAGTCATTTTCCAGTCACAGACTGCCTGTCAACAAGCTTAATCTTTATGCAAGTGAATTTAGACATCCTCAGAAAGCCTTGGGCACAACCCTGCACTGACTGTCTGGAAGAGAGCTCTGTTGACTTGTATGAAGGATGATCTCCACTCAGCAGACAGGTAACACCCAGGATCAGGGGGCCCCTGTGCCCTGCCTCTCTCATAATAATAACATAAGCAAAGGTAAAAGGAGTGAGTGGAAGCAAGTTCGAGGGCATGGTAGAAGGAGAGCACCTCCCTTACCTGCTTCTACTCCTCAGGTGCCT
>JANHGL010018313.1:0-45217 GCA_024611195.1 Ceyx melanurus
CTGGCAAAAAACATTTGGCAATCTGACAGAGAGGAGTATTTCACTTTTTCAGAAAAACTATGCCATAAAAGTGGTGTTATTCTATCCTGGAAAGGTGAAAAGTTTGAGGTCTAATCTCTTTGATCTATCAGAGACACAAATTTCAACTCCAGGTTCAACTGGAGTTTTATAATCTTAAAATACTACATATTATTACATAAAAAAACTTTATAACTATGAAGTATTTGGAAAAAGTATGTTCTATTTTCTTCCCATCCTCTTAAGACTACTTGAATGGACTCATGCTGTACCATGGATGAACAAGTTCAGAAAGTATAAACAGTTGAACATGATGATTGAGGAATTTCCAGCATTTTTAATATCCTGAGTCTTAGCAAGTGTCTGACATTATCTACATTTTCAGGACATAGAGAACCACAGAAATGGTGACTACATGTTTTTGGCTAATGCTAGTTCTCTGCTAGTAGAGATACTTACTGCAGCAGGATTGGGACACACTAGATGGGTTCAAAGGAAGCCCAGACTTCCCCAGACACCTTGTCACTCATTTCTATGGCCCACTGCCATCATAATGACCTAACATATCAGAAATGCTCCCTGGCTTGTTATCTCAAGTGATCCTGGCTTGTAAGGTGAAAAAAAGCCATTCCATTTCATACATGGTGAGAGTAGGATAAGAAAGACTAAAACCAGGGTACCCTGAAACTTTCTGTCAAAATTCCATTCCTCTTACAAGAAAGTTTGATGCAAATATTTTACTGACCCCAATCTGCTCAAATCACTTGCAGCTTCATAATTTATGTTTAACACAACTATTCCAAATGATTGTCCCCACATTCTTGCCTATAACCAGTGAACCATTACAGGTTCCCTCAATAAATTTCCACAGAATACATTCAATTTCTTCTGTTTTGTGGCATACATACAAAGGAAATCTAAATAAACATTTTACAGAAATCACTAAATACTTAGGTTAAACTTTTGCATTCGTATTCCTGAAGCTCACCCATAATTGCACATTTAAGAATTCTGTTCTTAATCCTTTCACTACTTCCACACATGTAATTACAGCCCAAAGCAGATAAATAGAAGAAAAAATAATTCCATTGTCTGATTTTCATAAAAGGATTTACAAATAATAAGCAGCTCCCCAGAGAATTGTCCACTCTTAGATATTAACTCCATTCACAAAGGAAAGTAACAGTTTTATTCTCCAGTTGGGGAAACTGAGGCTTAGAAGAAAACAAGGATTATAAACTCAGCAGCAAACAGCTGAAGAGGAGCAGAGGCAGATGGAGAGCTCAGCTTCCTTTGCTAACAAGCCTGTAACCTCTAGGAGAAGCACCTTTTAGCATCCTGGTATAGTCTAATAATAAAAGGTATGCATAAGAAGAGAACTCTTGTTTCTTTATTATTTTAAGATGATAGCTTTTTACATCACATACACAGTAAAAATTTGATCCTGAATGTTTAAACACAGTTAGGGCTAACATATCCACCAGCAAAGAAGCTCCAGGCTAGACACATGCTATGTAACCTTGGAAAAGCAAGCAGCCACTTCAAGCATTTGACTGTCTGAAGAACAAAGCTTTGGAAATGAACACTGAGCACCCTTATAAAGGGATGAGAGATGAAAAGTAAATCCAGTAACACAGAACCCTTTTGAAGCACCTATGACTGTGGATTTCAAATGCTCACTGGCATACACTGATATAACAAAAACGGTTGTTTAAACTGAACTGAAATCCTGGCACTTAAAATTCCACACATAGGGGTGAAATTATCAGCAGGGGGGAATCAACACTGGAGGGACAGTTTGTAGGTAGGTCAAGACATTTTCTAACTAAACCAAACCACGGATTCAAGATTTCAGTTTTAAATTAAAGAGTACAAATGTCATGAAAATTAAATTATTTATGAGAAAACTAATAACACAAATATTTCACCTTGTATTTTCAAACAGCTAAGTAAACTGTTTTCAATTATTCACAGGCTGTTGCTGCCCATGCACCCATCAAAAGTGATTTAGACATTTGTCTTCACTTCATGTAGTCTTCAGAGGTAGGAGTAAGCACACAAGAAGTGGATAGACCCTGTTTTTGCATACTATTGCAGATAAACCCAATTCTGTCTTGTGAAATCACTGTCAAGATCAAAAATCTGCTCCATGTGCTAACACTTGGGTCTCCTCCTGCCCTTCATGATGTCATGCCAAAGTTAACTTACCTAAAATATCAGTATAAAGGACCTGTTCTAGGTCCCCCAGCATCGTTATTATGACATCTTCATCCAGATGTGCAGTCCCTTCACGCAAGCAACCTTCCTCTTCTTCCTCTGCCCAGTTCCTGCTGGCAAAATGGGACGTGTAGGACACATTTTCATCACCTGATTTTCCCTTCTTCTCATTGCCAGTCTCAAAGTCTTGACCTGTGCACCAGTCTCCTGACCTTCTGGAGGTCCTGCTTCCAGCAGGTGGTATCGCCTGAAATGCTTGGGGTGTGGAGTGGCAGAGAGAGTGCACTGACCGTGAGAGTGCTTTGGAAAGGGAGCCTCTGCTCCCAGCTTCTCCCTCCCGCTGATGGGAACTCTGGGTGGACTTGGAGGCGTTTCCAAACCAGTTCTCCCTGTACGAGTATCGTCTCTTCTCACCTTCACTGATGAGAGTGAGATTGGTTAGAGACTTCTGCTTCTGAAGACGAACACACCCTCTTCCAACCTCCTTGCCTTTAAAGACTGACAGTTCAGCAGATCGCTGCATCTTTCTGGCTGGGGCTTCGCCTCAGTTAGATTTCATATTTCCGAGATGGACAGCAATCAATTCTCCTCAGAGGTCTGGGAGGTGATCCCCCTGGCACCACACGCTGCACATGCCGGGTAGCACATACTTGCAGTTGCAATGAAAAGCACAGCTCAAACGTGCAGGGTAAATGACCAGACAGGCACAGTCATTTTCTTTAAAATTACGCTGCTGTCTCTGCTAAGCCACTTCTCTCTCTCCCGTCACATTAATCTGCAGTACTTACAGTCATATTCACTAGGATTTCTCTCAAGCAGAAGAGAGTTGATCAAACACTCTGCTCCAGCACAGAAGTAATCCCAAAAGCCAACTGTGTTTTCCCCTCTCCATCCAATCACCAGTCTCCTCGGTGTGATGGGCCTGCATCTCTGTCTATAGCTGCTGCCTTCTGAAATCCAAAGTAGGCACAAGTGCTGTGCTGTCTCCGGCTTCCCCCCTCCCTCAGCAGATCATGACTGAACCCAGTGCACGGCTCTTCACTTTCGATGGGCTGACACAGAACTGCAAGTACAGCCTCCACGTCAGAGCTCAATAAAGACCCAAAATTAACCACTGAAGCAAAGCTCTGCACAAGCCTCCTTACATTTTAGTATTCAACCTGCATTCCCAGATATATGACTCTTCTCTGCTACTGCAGTGAATGCTGCTGGCTGCCATGGCAGCAAACATCCTGGTGAATTAAACCCGAGACACAGAAGCCTCTGCCCAGTTGACAGTGCCACAGGTTTCAAGACACAGCTTCACCTGAATGGGATGCTACAGTAACAGACCTAGCTCACAGACAAATCCTATTTTTCTCCCTGAAAGGTAAGGATGACAAACTATTTCTTCCATATTACTGCTACTCCCTATGAAGGAAGCTAAAAGCAGATCTGCAAACGAGCCCTCAGTGTTGCAATTTCTGCTTAAATAAAAAGAGAACATAAAATTAAGGATCATAAATAAGCTAAAAAATGGAACACAACAGTACCTATCCAGTAAGGATTATAAAAGTAAATATATAATTTATTTCTCCTTAAAATGTATCTTGCTTGCATCTCTGAGATTCAGAGGCTAGTATGGAATTTAAAAGCTATAATAAAATAATTGTTTCACAATCTTCTGAAGAAAACATATTACTAGAATAATATTTTTTTTAATAAAACAACTCAATGTCATGTCTGAACTAAGTTCATTTCTAAATACTGTTTTTAAATGCCTTATCAAGATAGAAAGAAGACTTATGTTCAAATATATATCTTTTCTCATAGGGAAAAGGATACTAGTCACAGAAATAATAGACATATGAACAAAGAACTAGCTGAATTACATTTTAATTTTTCAGATACAAACTTTTTCTCTAGTGGCAATTAATTTCATAAAACATTAAGTAGAATCTATAGGTATGAAATTACTGCATAACAATGCACTGCTTTTGTCAGTGTGAAAACATGGTTGTCTCAAATCCCTACATGAAAAACATTAACAGGGAAGTAACCTTTAAATATGCCACTCTAAGAATTACAGACTTTTTTTCAGATTTTTTACATGACTAAATGACAGAAGCCTCAGTGTACTTCTTGCTTTTTGCTGGCTCAGTTTAGGAAGGTATGGGTGTTTCTAGGTTAACACAGGACAAAACTAGACAAAAAAATCATTAGTCTCAACCACTGATGGTTTTCTGTATTAAATCACTGACACATTCCTAGAAAGACATGTTCCACAACAAAAGATTGGATGTGGCACTTAGTGACATGGTCTAGCTAGGTGTCGTGGTGTCAGGTCTTAGGCTGGACTTGATCTCAAAGGTCTGTTCCAGCCTCAACAATAATTCTGTGCAAAAAAGAGACACCACACCCTTTCCCAGCTAAGCCTACAAAGTCAAAGCAAGAGAAGACAAGAAGAATGCTGTCAGCCTGAATACTAAATCATCCCAAATATTAAATGCCTTCCACTTTTTCAGCATGGAAACAAAAGCTAAGACTGTTGTGTTTACTCCCAGGGTCTGCCCATTGCAGTTGCATATGGGCCCTGAAAAGGAGTTTATGAATGTGCTGGTGCCTGCCTGCATCAGATCCCGACGTGCTAGTGCAGATGCTGACATGGCCCCAGATGAGGAAGCAGAGCTCCAGCACTGCTTGTGTGCTCCCTCAGCAGCACGTTCTCTAACTGCCTGTTCAGTACAGCTGAGGAAGCTGTCGAGGTTGTTAGAAAGACTTCACAGGACTGTCTTTACAATAGGGAACTTACAAAATGAATGGCATCTCATTCTTTTCCCACTCCCTGGTTTAAAAAGCATAACGTACCTGAATTGGTACAATATGTTCAGCTGTAAAGTTTCAAATTAATACGAAGGACAACAGTTTGGCCCCACACAGCACTGCAGTGCAATGGGGTCAAGTGAGCAGGATCTTTTCCTACCAATCAACAGCAAGGCTGAATATCATCCCAATACTTAAATAAACGAATGGAAATATGTGAGGGTAGCTGGCAGTTACAGCATCCACCTGCCTCATTTTCTTTTCTACATACATTAAAAACACGAGTCAAATGCTGAGATACAGAAGTACTGAAGCTAATCACACAACCTTCATTCAGCC
The DNA here is from genome assembly GCA_024611195.1 of Ceyx melanurus. Taxonomy (NCBI): domain Eukaryota; kingdom Metazoa; phylum Chordata; class Aves; order Coraciiformes; family Alcedinidae; genus Ceyx; species Ceyx melanurus. The sequence continues at coordinate 5,377 of JANHGL010018313.1, forward strand.
TTCATGTGTACAAGCACTATACTACAGCCCTTAGTTACAAGGTCATATGAACTTTTCTCCCATTAATCCCACTTGGTAGACAGGTCATTATGATAATCATCAGAGACAGCAAATACATATGTATATCTTGGGCCAAGTGCTCTGAAGAAAGAATACTGAATTTATCCTGCTTTACCACACCTCTCTGCTGAGTGTCATTCAATAAAACATACAATTACAATGTGGAAAATTCTCATGGGTATTTACTGAAAAATACTTTTTAAAGCTAACTTCTAATTTTAGAACAGTGACATATAGCAACAAGCAAACACATCTTCGTAAAATAAGGTGGCAGTATCAGCAAACATCATGACAAAGCATTACACCCCAACTACCTTGCAATTCAATGTACCCACCACACAGGTATATGTTTAAATCAAGAGCAGCATAGGGAACTGCCCCAATCCATCCATCACAGTTAGTGTAACATATTACCTTATTTTTACTGTCTCTTTTATAAAAGTAATTATAAAAATGATTTTACAAACTAATAATCTAGGGACAAATTTTGCTATCAGATAAGATTTTCTTTGAAGTCACAGTGCACAGTTTGGAGTCTTACAAATTAATTATGTAATAGATCTTCAAATGCATAAGATTATGAATCTCTTCAGCCAAGCTTACTTGAAAAAAGAACTGTAAATTATATCCAAACCTATTAATGAACTATTTCTTTCAGAGGTCAAAAAATGAGCACAGGAAACATGAACCTTTAAAATTGAATGGTTTTATGCTAATCTTGTCATTTATACTGTCCTATAACTCTTAAAATTACTCAGTCATTTCTGCTTCATCCATCAGATTTGTTATGATTCAGTATGTGTAAATTCATGAATAATTATTTAATCAAACACTATGCAATAAGATCTTTGAACATGTAAACACTTGTTAAAGCCAAATGCTATCACCATTTTCATAAAATAATACTGTGCATTTACTGACATGGACTGTTTACAATGGACTATTAAATAATTAACTTACTGACATCCTTCTCCAATACACTTGCAGCACAGGCTGATAAATTTCTTAGCTACTACAAGTAGAAATAATGGGTAAGAAAGCGTGCACAATTTGTTTCTAGTCATGCTACTAACAAGAGCCAAACTGGATTACTTTACTAGCCTTTCTTCATTTTAAAATCCTATCTATAAAGTTATACTCCAATTTTGCAAAAAATATAGATACTGAGTAGTCTTGTTGAGGCTGAGATACATGAAGTACATGTAAGAAAGGGTGTTCATGCATGACTGCAAAACTAGTCTGTATCTAGGACTCTCAAATTTCTGTCTGGGATTTCCTGAACAGAAGTCTACACATCTGTGTGCCACATGTGCAACATGCCTACCATATGCAGACAGAATGCACCAAAACTACTGCACGGGTGACCCATGCCTACAAATGGGACTCATTCAGCATGGGTACATCTATCACTGGTACCATGCCTGCAGAAGGGATCCAAGGTGTGCAGGAAGCCTTACAACTACGGTATATGTGCTGCACTGCAAGTGCGCTGTGGAAACATCTGGGATTGCTCTAGCTGAACAGTGGAATATTTAGAGGGGGGAAAAAAAAAATTAAGTAGGAAAAAAGTCTGAAGCACTGCACATCTGTAACAAATTCCCAGCAGGGATGGAGGAACAGTAAAGAAACCCAGATTTACAGTAGCTTCACCAAGAGGCAGAACTGTCTTTAGGCATAAGCCATGTGGGAAATTACCTAAGGCAGCAGATTTATGGGGACAAGTTAAGAATTTTAAGGGACAAGTTCAGTTTGTCAAGGCCACAATTCTGAGCCCATGCCTACACCAGCCTCACAATCTCTCTTCCAGCACCATCCTCCTCTCATGGCTATGCAAATGATCACTTGCAGAGTAGTGAACTAAGCAAGTGACTTGCACTCTGACTTTGCTTCATCCTTTCCCCAGATCTAAGCTAGAAGACAGGAGAGGTTTTAAATGTGACTGGATCCCTTAGAAAGAGAGAAAAACAGAGCAGAGGAGAGGAGAGCTGGAAACTACACCTACAGTTTCTTGCTTTCCCTCTCTACATCCTCATTACTGGTGTTGTGACAGTAGCAAAAGGCTGTGAAATGCCTTACTGGGCACAGAAAACAGAGCCATGACCATCCACCACTAAAGCAAGGAAATTAGATTGGTATTGGTATCCTGAATCACTCAAGGGTAACAGTGTCTGACCATACACTCTTGAATCTTTTTTAAACTATTTTTTCTGCATCTGAGTTTTGCCTATAATGTAGAAAAGCCTTGAAATGGCCATGCTTACTCTATTAGTTCAAGACTGATCAGATAATTTTGCCCTGCAGTGGACTAGGAGCTCTGACATGATCAGCTTGGTTGGTTATGGGATCAGTAATCCTCAGCCAAGAAACAGTAACAAACACAAGCGTGTATATTGTGAAAGTAGAGAAACAGTTTATACAATCTTATGGCCTGTTATTTCAGTCTTGAGTATGTTAGACTTAGCTGCAAATATTTGGCCACGATAAAAAAAATAATGACTAATGAAACAGAAACACAGTACAGGTGAGACAGAACTTTATGAAGGCACTTCTACAGGCTGCTAAGGGGTTTTCACAGATGCTCAGTCCCTTGCATGATCCTTATCGATCCTTAATGTAAACCAGTATATTGTGCAAGTGTGTTTGGCTCCCAAATTGCAAAAGAAGCTTGAGATAATATAAAGAAGATAGCCATCCATAGCAGCAGTGAAAGCTTTCAGGAAAAAGAAGGTAATATCAAAATGAAAGAACCTCTGGATTCATCTCTTAAAACCCTGAATATAAGTCACTAGATCAAGGATATTATCCTTACATATCTCCCTGATACTGCTGGTATAATCCCTTGATCATACCAGAAGTATTACTCCTAAGTAACATAATTTAATTGCCCTTTCTTATGGCTAATCCATCATGAAATACTCTCCTGAACACCCATCACATGGGTTTATTTCCATAGAGGTTCACCAGTGACAGAATCACCAGTGATCTGGTGATAGTTCACCAAAACAGACAATTACTTATTCAGCAAATGTAGCACTTGATCCATTCGTTCATTTTGCTGCTAACAGACAATTATGGGTGACACACATCTGCTTTCCTCTGAACACAGCAAACCATTGACCACATTTTCCCAGTGGTTCTGCTTTGCTGCCTGTTATGTCAGTCACCTGCTAATGTCAGAGCCTGAATAATCAGATTAGAAACATCTCTGATGTCTAGGGTCCTTTATGCCTTTTTCTTCTTTTTGATGCTATTCCATTTCTGTTCAGAACAGTAAAAGGCCAGGAGACACGATATCCTGTTTGATCATTTCAGCAAGTAGCATCTCTGTGGATAAGTCCTTGAAATATCTTTTGATATGTATGTTTAAATTATAGTCTTCATACATGTAAAACCAATGAGTCTGATTTCTGGATTAATTAAAAATATTTTTTTACTTTCTTTTCAACAGGGATGCATCACTTCCAGGGAACATTTCACCATGTTTCAGGGTGACATATTTATAATAAAAGTTGGCTGTGCAAATAAGGGATGTTATATTTGGAAAACTTCCAAAAGGGCTCAGGCAAACCAGGAGAAAATCTCAATTTCAGCATGAGTCAGCTAAATGCCAAGGTAGTTCCACAAAGCTTGGGCATCTGATTCTGGTAGAGAGATAATTTGAGACTGATGTGTCAAATTAGTGCTTTATATCCTGTGCAAAAATAACCATATGACTTGTTATAAATCCATTTGAATCTTAAACATTTGGAATACAAGGGCAAAACTACAGGTGAACACAGTGGGACAGGATTTCACCTTTTATTCTTGAAAAAAATTATAGTAAGGATGCAAATGGAAAAACAAAACAAAACAAACAAACAACAACAACAAAACCAAGGCACATCACACTAGCTCTGGTGAAGAGTTCCTTTGAACATACTCCCACAAAACCCTGCAGTGCAATTCAGTCTTCGTGAGAAAGTCAGTTGTGACACTTCGTTTTTTGAATCCATAGGCAGAATTATAGCCAGACCCTCTACTGATTAAAATCATCATGGGTCTATTGACTTCAAAGAAAGGATTCAAATATGATTTAAAAAAAAAGAAATTAAATCCCTCCATTTGTAACCTAGTAAGAACTTTACTCCATATTTACAAGGAATTCCAGAACACAAACTTAAGCAGCTTAGCTCTACCAGCAGCTTAAAAGTCAGGTACAATAGTGAGGACTTCCTCATTTTCTGAATACAGATTAATTATCAAAGCAAAATATATTTTATGCAATTTATGTTATAACAGCCATAATGTTATGATTTAATTTTATAATCTTAAATGCAACAGTGTCAAACATTCTGAAGTCAACTTTCCATGCTCCTCTTGTAACATTCAGTATGACTAAAAAAATATAATAATGACTTGAAACCCTTGCTTGTGAAAGCCCACATTCTCCAAAGTGATGAAGAGGATATTTGAACAGAAGGAGCCAGCTCAGATAGACAACTGTGTATTTAAAGCACTAATCATGCACAACCCAAATTTTTTGCATATTTAACAGCACTCATGAATAGAGGTCAGAAGTATTATTTCAACCTATTGAAAAAAAAAACAGATGTAAATAAAGAAGTTTACAGGCTTTTCCTGGCTGATTGTTACTCACCAGATATCTCCTCTAGGCACTGTTTGGCAGTCTTACTGAAGGACAAATCCATTTTAGTTGGACTGGTGCAGGAGTCAGAAGGTGGTAAAGAGGTACTATCATTTTCTGAGAGAGTTCTGAAATCGAGCAAGAAGATTGATTTTCTGTCATTCATATATTAATGGAAACAAATATTACCTGTATCTCTATCTAGAATCATATCACTATTTGGTGAAAATACCAAGAATGTCACATTCTTACTGTGCTGGTTTGAATATAGCCTCAGAAATTCTCAAGCAACTTGAAACTCATTGTCCCTCTTCAGGAGCAACTTACAGCACTTAAGAGCTAGTGCTGGGAAACTGGGAGCTATTCTGTTTCTTCAATTTTTTCTCTTTAAGAGGTGGCAGATAGAGGCAACATCAATTTAAATTGGTGAAGTCACATCCCTGCACCTATATAAGGGAAATGAAAACTTCTAATTGCTGAAATATTAAGTGAGAAAGGTCATGTGGGAAGAAGCTTATGCAAGGCTGGAATGGAAAACTGGCCCAGATATTTAAATCTATGTGCAGCTTCTTTAGATAATGCCCCTTATATAACTCTGGGGAAATGGGATAATACAAGATTTTCTATTAACTTGCTAATAAATAGGCCATATTTTCTTTGATGGCAGATTTCTGTGGCTATCATTGATAAATTATAACAGGTCCCATTTGTTGAATATAGTTATTTGCTCTTGCATAATGCTAAATAGAAAGAAATACACAAACACATGGTTTATACTACAAAATAGACCACACAATTATTGTCTCTTCTTAAGGAACAGCTGTAGCATCTAGTTTACACAGGAATTGTTGAACTACACTGCCATTAAATATCAACATGTACCACATTTGTATACAGTAGGAGAATACATCTAAAGATATATTATTTTTTGAAATAAAATGGAAAAAAAAAGCCTTCACTTAGAGCTTAAGTTCTTCCAGAATTTCTGACTTGAATAGCACAGTCAGTCTTTTAATTTCTTAAAAGACTAGTGAAAAATTTATATCCTAATTTTAAACTGTTATATTCATAGCTCAATTGTCAAAATTCACCATAAAATGTTTCCAACTAAACTGTAAACACAAACATTTATCAGTGAGATGAACATACAGTTTATAAATATAACTGATAAAAACAGTGACTTATCTCTTAAAATAATCTTATGGCAATTACTTTCTTAAAATAACTTTCCAGCTAGTATTTTCTTCAAAGATACTTCTTGAACAGATTTGTTCAGTAGTTCATGACTAAGGGACTGAGGGAGCAGGTATATGCATGTACAATGGCACAAGTAGTGTTGTGGTGAATTCCATCAATTAGAATCATTTAACTGTGACTCTGCTTAAACAGAAATGTAAATGATGTCTGATCTAATGCATTATCTTTCTTATTAATTTCTGTACTTTTGGGATTCTGAGAAAAGACAACTGCTCTATAAAAAAATATTTTTGGTTTCATCTACTATTTCTATCTGTCACACACTACTGCAAACACAAGCTCAGCATTTGTTAGAAGGTTAACTAGTCCTGCTGACCTTCAATGCAATTTTACATTTGGTGCTTGAAGACAGCATCTTAAGTAACAGAAAGCCCAGTCCATCCCTCCCCAAGGAGCACACAGTGAAATTCCACAGTCTCACTTGCTTTCCCATATTCCTTTAAGTCATCAGTATGAATGAGTGGTATGCCTACTTTCACTGAAACCCACTCTGAGAGGCCATGAATGCTCATGAGTACTCCTGTCTAGTTTAATGCTGAGACTTACTGATGGATCAGTCCAGGGCAAACCATCAACCCAAAAACACATCTCAGAAAAAGGCACTTATAAAAATGGTAAAGGTAATTGAAGTGGCCTGCACTCTTTTTGTTAAACCCAAATAATGGAGCTGCTTGGACTGGAGCCAGGGGAAAGCTGGAGTTAATTAAGAGACACTAGAAAACTCTAACGCTAGAAAAAGATAGGTTGCTTTTGGTCTTGTAGGAAGAGCATCCAGACAGGTGAGTGCTGTTGAAGTACTCCACAAAATGGATATGGAGTTTACACCAGTCCACTTCTGGTTCGAAACAAAAAGAGATCCTTTTTGCCTGTTGTCCTTCTGACCCTAAGGCACTGTGTTCCTGACTGCACAACTGTTCAGCCATCAATCACTTCATTAACCCAGAATGGTGATGCAAACCCTTCCCAGAGTGACAAAGATCCTTATATGGAAGTTATCTTCTAGGACAGGGTAGGAAGGGTCAATTTATTTGGACATATACCACAGAAAAGAATTAAGCGGTCTGGATGCCCATCAGTCACCAATACCTAACATTTACAGTCATCATCTAGTGAATGGAGATAGGTAAAACAGAAATTCGATGATCAGGGTTGCCCTCTGGCAATGATTATTTCCTATAAGGTCAATACAGTGTGATGATTAACATTATTGGCTGTATGGGAACACAGATACTTATGTTAAAAGGACTGGATCTCCCTCCAAGGGTACAAACAAGTAACAAGTGACTTAGAACATCTTGGTAAACTTCAGCATGATGAGTGAATAGGAGTTTTCATTTGTTCATAAATTTACATGCCCAGGACGCATAAAAAATTTTAGTGATACATCAAATACCAATTAAAGCACATTTCCATTCTTCATTGTTTCAATGTTTTTTGGTTTGGTTTTGTTTTTTTCTTCAAAATCCTCATGCAGCTATAACCAGGAAGACCAGCTGGAGAACACTGGAAATCTTTACAAGCATTTCTTCTCACATTCCAAATTTTAGAATCTGACCAGTGGGACTAATTTCAGCATAAAATCCAGTTTCAGGGACATAAGATGGCATTAGAATCTAAGTCTTAAAGTAAAAACACTGAATAGCAATGATCATATAACATTAATAATTTAAAAATGTTTGATTTAATTTGTAAAAAGAAGACCATGGAAACACAAACTAAATGTAAATATCATGTGGTTTTCTTAAATTTATAAGCAGCTGGAAATAACAGATCTAAGAAGCATGAAATATGCCTTTTATCTTACTTGAAACTTGGAATTTTAAATATAATGTAATATAAATGTGTTTTGCTATCAAAACAAATAACAAAGAAACTGCTATGCTGACTTCAGTCAGCATTTTTATGTTTAATTTGGTAAAAGCATCAACGATTCTAATTATCTCAGGCAGGCAACAACAGAAAACCCACAGGGGACTATGGATTTTGCAGCAGCATAAGTTCTGCTTACTTGAGAAAACTGGTTATTTATTGTGGAAGCATTGGGCCAAAAGGCACCTGCCCAGCCCTTGGGGAGCCATGGTGAATGTTTCTCAAGGAGGAACACGGGGACAGGGCTCTCTACAATAGCTAGGTCTAGTAGCTAGTAGGTCTCCACTAGCTAAGGTCCTTTTTTTTTTTCCAAAGTTGAACCAAGATGAGCTGAGATTGGCATGGAGGTGAAAGACTCCCAAGAAAAAGCATGTAGGAGCCTCAGACTTTGGTGAACAAGAAAGTCCAGGTATAGATGGTGCTTAAAACTTCAAGTTGCTTCGCTCTAGGCCTGTCACAGGTTGTAATACATTGGACCAGGCATATAGGTGCCTCTTTGCTTAGCTCAATCATTGTAATAAAAAAACAAAAACAAAGAGGAAGGTGAAATAGTGAGATTTGTCTTGTATACTTCTGGCTTTTATTTTTTTTTCCATTGGACATACTGATCCTCTGAATGACTCAAGTGATCTCTGCAGACTGCAGCACAGATGAAGCTCAAGGCAAGCAAAGAGCAAATTAAAATATCTTCTCATTAACCTTAAGTACTGGCTTTAATCAATAGCCCTTGATTCTCACCTGTTTAGAGCCCACTGCCTTAAAAAATGCAAAAAATTAAATTATTGCATCTCTCTTGATATCAAGGACAGTGAAAAGAATTTCAGTTTATTGAAAGCAACCCCAATGATACTTCTTCCAGTGCTGTGCATCTGCAGCACAGGTTAATTTAGGCAACTCTCATGAAAACAGGACAATCTGTTTTCTATTTTAATCATGGCAATCAGAGAATATACTTATCCCCAAGCCACTGAGTTACATGCTACCTATTTGTAAGAGCATCAGGCTTGCTTAATAGGACAAATCCTACTCTCAATCACACCTGCACAGGCTCATTCAGTTTGATTAAAATGAGACTGTACAGGAGTAATTAAGAACAGAATTTGGAGCACTATTTAAGAATCTGCCTTTAATGCAGCCAGTCATTTCCTGTCTCTAACAAAATAGCCAACCTTTGATAAACACAGATAACATCAAAGATTTATTTGGTTTTCACTCGACATTCCACAAGATATCAGATGAATATGCTGGTTTGTTTTTTTCTGACATCTCTCTGAGGTGCAGCTGCTTTGAATATGTATCACCATCAATGTTACTGACTAGCAGGACCACATCTGGAATATGAGCACCCATGTTCAAGACATGTGAGTTAAATTGGGAACAGCTGTAGGGAAGGGCTAATAGGATGCTCATGGGGAAGACAAAAGCATTCTGAAAGGAAAGAAAAGAGATGGCCTTGCAAAAGAGAAGGAAGAGGATGGGATGATTCTATCACATATTTTAAAAAGAGTGCTCAAAAAAAAAGGGAGAACAACTTTTTAATTTAGAAGACAATATTAAAAATATTAATAAATTGATGTAATCTCACCATGTGGGCTGTACAGAATTGCTAAAAATGAGTTCTGGAAGAACCTTCTCTTTGGAGTGGTGGAGATTAACTAGTTTAAAACAAAAATTAGTTGGTTTGTGAAACGGTTAATATGGTTGCCACTGACAGGAGACTGAACAGAATATCCTTCTTGGTCCTTTATCCTACATTATAGTAATTATTTAGTTAAAGAGATAAGGCCACATTTGTCTGTATGATAATTTAAAAGAATAACTTCAGTTCATAAATGGCAAACAACTGAATTATCAAGCTACTGTTTTAACTCAGCATTAATCAAGTATGTGTTTATAATGACTTATTATCTTTCTTCTCATCTCTTAAGACAACACTTCTACACTGGAAAAATTTCTTGCACCATTATTTTAAAGTCAAGCATGAGAAAATGGGAGGATTTTGCTAAACATTGTTTTTTTTCCAAATAAAACTTGTGAGTGGCAATGTTTAGCACTACTCATGACTGCAAAATTTTGTAGTGACTTATTTTCAAATAGTAGTGTAAATAATGGCAATCAGTAAAGCACTGCAGTAAAACTTTGAATCATCACATTTTTAAAGAAAGAGTTATGTTTAGCAGCACAATCTATCATTAACAAATTCAATTAACTGGTACAGTGTCTTTTCCTGAAAACTTAATTATAACTCCATAATCAGTGACCAGAAGTAGCTTATAACCATTAAAACCAGCCATAAATCTGGCTTCAACAAACCCTGCAGATGCAGGATACTTGAGGAGTAGTTTAATTTTTTCCCTAAGCCAGTATAAAAACATCCTGACCAGGCAGCTGGAATTTAATTTCACTGTGCCTCCAGAGGTGCAACCAGATTTTATCATCCTTCACCTTTGTCACCGCTTTGCACTTGCCATGCACCCTTGAAGCTACAGTTGAAGAACAGAATTCTTTCAACCACCATACAGAAAAGGAAAGAAGATTTTACTACCTGGTAACTTGTTTATTTATTATACTGGTATTTCTCTAGCTACATTCTTGAGAACACTTTAGTCCTCAGAGAATCCTAAAGCAATTATACCAGAAATATGTTCTAGATGCCATCTGGTTCAGTGACATGATCAAAACAGGTCTTGTTACATTAAGTTGCCCAGAGCCTCATTTGGTTGGGTCTTGAACACATTTGAGGGCAGAGCTTCCACAACCTCCATGGGCAGCCTACTCCAGTGTTTCACCACCCTTGAGGTAAAAATATTTTTTCTAACTTTTAATCAGCATCTCCCCTGCTGTAACTTACATCTGCTAACTCTTATCCTTTCACCCTGAATTTCAGAGAAGAGTATGGATCCATCTTCTCTCCATCAACCTAGGAGGTAACCAAAGTCACCAGTTTCTCATTCTTCAGGAACAAAAGGTGTGCCAATCTAGCTTTTTTTAGTCCTAAATTGACACTGAAGGAGTATCTCTGCAAGGTCTCGATTTAGACAGTGCTAATATCTGCAGGTATCAGCAACAAAACAGAAAAAGCACTACCTTACTTAACCTCGTGCTAACAGCCTGAACTGACAACAGCAGTATACTGAAGTATTCCGAAGGATTCTGGACAAAATATCTATAAAGCTGTTCTAGGATCTAACAAGATCACACCTGAAAATTCTGTGTATAAATCATGGTCACTGCTCAGAAAACAGTTATGTTCCAAGAGCAATGAAATGTAAATACAGTATCCCAGTTTCATGCACACTTCCACTTGCCATATGTCCACAAAATAAATATGCTGACTTTGGAAATGTGGATATTTCATCCTTGGATATACTGATATTCTTCTATGAAATAATTACGTGAAATCATTACAAAGTCCTTGAGAGTTGTAAGGAATGTAGTTACTGCATATTTTTTGGTCAGATTCTGCTCTCAGTTACAGAGATATACATTGAAGTAACCTCATCAAAGTCAGTCTGTTACTCTTGGTTTATGGCATTCTGAGATCAGACCTTGGCTCAGAGAATTGTGAGATTTAACTTCAAATGCAGTTGCCTTTGCTGCTTATTTGAAGCAAACAGACAATTTTTAATACTAAATTTTAGTGGAAGATGCATGCTTCTATTGCTCTTTAAAATTCAGAATACATTTTGCTCTATGATGAAGCTTAAAAGAACTATATTCACCATGCAATGAAATGGCAACAGTATGCCATAAAATTATTAAATAGATCATGCATCTGAAGGCAAAGCATATCTTTTTTCTCTCTCATTATATATGCACCCATAACATATATGTAGGCCATCCTATGTACCATGCTGAAAATTGTCTGTATCACTGAGGTTCTTCCAGATAGTTATAAATGAACATGAATATTAAGTATATTCAGTGATACATTTAACTGAAACTCAAGAGGCATATTAGAATAAATATAACCTATATTATGTCTTTTTCCCCTCTCATACATTTCTCTGAATTGCTTTTGTTCAGAATTAACTTAAACAGTTTATCACTCATCCAGATTGGCTTTGAAACTATGTTTAGTTGCATGTAATAATATATATACTCCCCCAGAGCCTACTTCAGCACCTCTTTAATCTTTAGCCAAGATTATCTCGAATACTACTCACTAATAAAAACTGCCAGTATATTTTGCTTAATAATGTATTTGTCATTTTATCAGATGTTAAATTTACCCACAATTGTAGCCAAAGCCCTCCAACAGCTGACATCTGAAATCATTACTCAAACTAGCCTGCCTGTCTTCGTACTCTTACTCTCTCTTCTGAGCTGTATAACAAATCTTCAGTTGCTCTATCATACAACAAAATTAACTCAAAGGTTGATACATGTAACTGTTTATCTATTCCAGAGTCATCAGAAGAGTTTGTACCACTTGTGAGAATTAACTGCCTCCATGGAGTTAATCTATACCTACATCATGTCTAAAAATAAACAGGAAAAGGACCTGCAAACAGCACCCTCTTTGTCCAAAATGTTGACATATTTTTGAATACTTGCAAAAGTTTGTGTATGGTTTTTCCTCTTATATCCTACTAGCACTGTTACACATATCAGCAGTTTAGGTTAGGATTTTTGAAGAGAACAGTGTATTGTTTTAAGCAAATATTAGTGAATATCAGCAACTAAATGTGAGGTTCTTAAACTACAAACAAGAATACTCATACTAGAAGCTTGAGTCAGCTGTGACCTTTCAAAAGCAGCCTGGGGATGTATCATGTGACTTGCATTTCTAATCAAAACATCCTGAATTTTAAATGGCAAATATTTGCAATGGATTGCTTTTTGTACAAGGTAGAGACTTAGAGGTCTTGCAAGAAATTGTTCATACAGAAACATTAATTAAAAATTAATATTAGCAAAACATGCATAATCCTGTGACAGAACCTGTGAAATCAGAAACATAACAGTGTGATACACCATTACTCTATACATTTTAGCTTTCTTTCCTAAATGGTCATACAGACCCAATTTCCCTCTGTGAGCTTACCTATAAATGAAAGGAGCTACTGTGGCAGTGTTGGGGTGACTGTATTGCTGTTGCTGAGGAAGCTGGACAACTCCATTTCCTGTGCCCTGGCCACTGGTGGCAGCCATTGAGGCAGACAGAGCTGTGGAGGACCCTGGGGTGGGAGCTGCACTTGGTTCTTTCCCCTCAGAAGAAGCCAGTCCAGAGGAAGGAGAAACCTTCTCGCTAAGCTGAGGTTTTGGTGTTGATTGGGACTGGTTTCCTTTTGTAGTCCTCAGTTTTTCAACCTCCTTACTGCCCGTGCATGTGGATGAAGTGCTCTGCTTTGCCGTTGGCACCTTCGATCCAGGTTTTGGGATCCCGCTAGAGGATGGTATTAGACTTTCCTTCTTGGCTGCTGTCGTCTTGCTTCCCTTTGGGATTAAGCTTGCAATTTTGGAGCTCTTCTTTGTAGATGTTTCAGTGACCTGGTCCTTCTCTTCCTTGACTGTTTTCTCAGTGCAAACTTTGTTTTTGTCCCTGTTCTTTTCCTCTTTGTCCTTTGGCTGTAGCAAAGACTTTTTATTGCTGAGATTTTTGCTTCCAGCTTTCGGAGGAGTTAACTTCGGTGACACTTTAGGACTGCTACTTGTGGAGCCGCCGCTGTTCACCCCACCACTTAAGACATCTACCTCACCATACTCTGAAAAGGTATCATCCTCTCTCCCGCTGTCACTGGGTCCTGAGCTCAGTGACAAGGGAGGTCTCAGAGCAGTTCTAGCATTAACCAGCTTGAATTTTTCCAGCATAGACTTTTGTCCAGATGAAGGGGGCTTCACACCTTCAGAAGGGGGTGGCTTGAGCCTGTCTGAAGATGGAGTAGGGGAGGTTGCAGGACTAGGCTGCTTCACGGACAGCATGGTAGAGGTTGCGCTGTGTTTGACATTCATGGATTTGCTGCGCCAAGGCTTGCTGGCACTTGGAGAGGGTATGGCAGAGACCTGCTGCTGCCCGGTGCTGGTGGGATGCTGCACATTTCCATTCATGCCTGCAGATGGGTGAGGGCCTTTTGGTGAATCTGCTTAAAAAATAGAAAACACCATAATGGTACAGTTATTCTTCTAACCTTCTTGCTTGAAGGTGATATCATACTCCTCTAGCATTTAAAACAGCTATATGTGATTTATAATAAACATAATTTACATTTACATGGAACAGGAAGAATGGTAATCAAAATTTTTTTTTCCCCTAGCCAACATGGTAAGAGCCTTGAAAGCACCTTCCTTGTAACCATTTCATTATGCAAATTAAACCTTCCAATTTAAAGATTTTATCTTTAATAGCTCATGAGGAAATTCTTCCAATCACTTTCTAATAATAAAACATTGAGACATGAAAGAAAAAAAGAATGGTACAATATTGGAAGAATAAAAAAAAAACCTAGAGAAATATGGTTTTAGTGAAAGCAAAATGTATGCTTGAAAGGTAAGGTTTTCACTGGGAGAAGGAGGACTAAGTAATACTGAAATTAAATGAATACAATCAATGTTCATAAAAGCAAAATATTTTGGGCCTGAAGCTCAGGTAGGTACAGAAGACTTACTTATATGGCTCTGGTACCTTCACTACATCAACATCATCCAGGAACTTCAGCAAATCCTTAGAATGAATGAGTACAAGACTCTTTCTGCAATAATCAAACTGTGCTAATTGACAACCATGATTTTCAAAAAAGCCATCCAGGCTTACTAAGTAAAACAGACCAATGCAAAAAAGGGCTAAGCTCTTCTGTATGAAACTCAAACTTCCAAGTCTTACATGAGTAAATGCTATTATCCTGAAGAACCAGAGAAATGAAGTGGTAAGAGCAATCAAATATGTGGTACATTGCTATTTCAGACAATGACTTATTTTCTCTTAGTGTAACTATCTTGTCTTGCCACTCAGTTTTGGGACTGACAGCGAGTTAGATGTAAGCTTGCCTATAGTATACAAAAGTTGTGTATCAAATTCAGTACTACAAGAAAGCCTACGAAGCACACAATGCAAACATAGTTTATATAGTGGCAAAAAAAGTGATTGATGTGTTGCAGACACACATACACACAGTGTTATGACTTGGGTTATCCTCCTGAACAATATAGTAGATGAGAACAATGAAGAGATTTGAAGTTATGCATCTTTTTAATTTTTGCAGTGTCAGCCCTAAGGCCCTAGTATGGTTTAGAGTATACACCTGAACCCTGAAGGCCTCTAAACACACAGGAAAGGGAAGATTTTGAGCATCCCCCTAAAGGAGAGCTGTTTATTCTTTATCAAGGAGAATTAAAATATAGCACAATCTACTTCTCTACATAACATTAAGTTCTATTTGAAAAAAAACCCAAACAAAACACAAAATAAACCCAAAAACATAACCCTGAACAAAAATTAAATGTCAGAAATGTAATGGCATTTACTTGCTTAACGCTACCAGCGGCTGGACCCCAGCAAAACAGTCACCATCTTCAATAGAAGATGCATAATTCCATCTACTCAGAGTTTTTCATGTGCTCCTCGGGTTAATATTCAAGCCCCCCAGAGCTAAATGAGCTTGGTCCACCTTAGCAATGTTAATTGCTAAGAGTTGCCTCAGAGCATTTTTGGGGACAGGTGAGATTACAGTTTATTCCCCAGGCTCAAGGTAGCACCACGTACATGGAGAATCTTTACTAAGGCAGCTGCAGAGCTGTTTCTTCCCTCTCTACCAAGGCAGGAATTATTGCTGGGTCCTTGCTATAGCCTCAGATCCTGGAAGAGAGCCTGAGGCCAACAGCAGCTGTTGAAAATTACTTCAGCCCTCAGGCTACCTTAATTTATACCAGGGATCAGCCTGTGGCTGATAGCCCAGGACAGGGTGTGCACAAGGATCTTCTCCAACACATTTTGTGTAGCACTAAGCTTGCCTTAATTACACAGGAGGATTGGAGTCTTTAGCTATCCCAATAGTTTTGCAGAACAATTCACCATAAGAATACGCAAAGTTAATGCAGAATACTTGCAACAATATGTGAACAGCAAGATGCCATGCACTCCTTGTATTAATTCAGTTACATTTGTATGGCTTCAGGCTATTAGTTTTACTACACACACGCACAAAAAAAAACCCCAACCAACCAAAGCAAACCAAACCAACTGTTTTAATTAAAAAGAAGAATAAATGCATTGTCATATTTCCTTCTCTACAATAATAAACTATTTGGGCAGGGGGAAGACTGGGGGGAACTGTAAAAGGAAGTGTATTTACTATTTCATCAACACCTTGTTCTACTATATATATAGCAAAAAACACCATGGGTTCTTTGTAACACTGGTACTTTGATCCCTATGTCAGAAACCATAAACAACACCAAAAAAAATATAGAGAACTTTAACTTGCCTTTAACCTTCAATTTAAAGTGCCTACATAATGTTTCCACAAGGAATGTGAACAGCACGTTCTGAAGTATCGAGAGCCTGTCAGTATGTTTAAGGATGTGGAATAAAAAGATTTATTTCCCCCCAGCCCCATTGTATTACTTGAATCTGCACATAATTCATTGCTTTCTGCACTCTCTATCTGTTCATTACAGGAAAACTGTCTCCACCTTGTGGTGATTTTAATACAGAGAGAATCCAACTTATTACAAGCACTTCATATTTCTACAACCTAAATTTTACCAGAAGACAGTCTTCCATTGAGGACCTAATCCCTTATTGCTGAAATGCATAATCACCTTGTGGTGAAAACAATTTTACATTCTACTTGAGAGCTCACTGCTTGAGAGCTCCACCCAACCTGCACTGGGAGAGCAGAGAGGGAACACCCCCAGCTGTTCAGTGCAAAAAGAGAAATTTCTACCAGCACCCAGGAATCATGAGAACAAAGTGGGCATTTTCAAATCCACTTCTCACAAATAAAGATAAAATGTTGTTTATATGCATTCTATGTTCCTGACTTAACCACAGCAACACACAGTTACCTGTGTCACAGCAATGGGTTGGGTCTGTGTGTGAAACCTGGGCTGTACTCAATAAAGAGCAAACCTGCATTTGCCTCCTTTAACTCTGTGACTACATACCCATTCCCCACTGTGAGTTGGAAACTGTGTTACACAGGAATGGATATCAAGTATTACATATTAGTGGATTAAAAAAAACCAAACCAACAAACCCACATTATGCTATCTTTTCTGAGGTCTCCTTATAGCACATATAGGAAGTTATACAGCAGAGAAAAATCTCTGAGAAGTGGTCTGCCCTTGGAGAGTTCTGGAAGTCCCAACATCATTTACCTATTGCAAGCCATCTCTTTTTCTACTTTGGTTTATGCATCACTAATGCAGAACTACACTCTTCTTAGTATAGATGTATGTCCTAGAAATTAGAGTATATGGACTGTACATACATTCAATAGAAGCTATTAAAGTTATCTTCATCCAAACATCTGCAACAGAAACAAAACCTGAAATAAAAGGTATATTATGTCTGCCACACTGTAAGGAAAAATCAGTTTTTTAATGTATAGAGACAGTAAATATACATATAATATATAATATATATTACTTCACCATCCTTATACTCGCAGCAGTCATTTTCTCTAACTTCTGTTTTTTTACTCTAAAACAAACTTGTAATCTGTTTATATTCTCATGTAAAATCAATGTTCTTCCACCCATTCTTCTACTTTGAAAGAAAGGAAAAAGCAGACAGAAACATCCCAGATATAGTACTCATTTATGCAACATTACATTTTATATATCCTGTAAAATGAATTGAATGATTATACACAAATGAAGCCACTCCTTATCCTCTTGCAAGTGATGACTTCACTAAAAATCTCATTAAGCTTCTCATCCTCTGCTGTAAAGAAATGGGAAAGTAAAGAAATCCATCATGCAAAAAGCCACATAAATGTGCAATGTAATGCAAACTTCAGCAAAGTCAAAAGACAGTTTTCAAGTAATGAGCTAAGAATATTAGTATCTACAAGCATGTCTCACCTCGAATCATTTCACTCACACATTTCAGTAGCAAACTTATGTCAACATTATGAATCAATTCTAAAACCTAAACTGCTGTACATACCTTCACTCAAGCAGCCACATCTCCTACTTCATAACTTCACTATCGTAATTGTGAACTATACAGTGTCTGCTCAGCTTTCACTCTGATCTCTTTTTAGTTTTAGCCTGGATGTCTTGCCATAAACAAGTCCTTGATAAAATAAATCCCACTACAGATCTATCTGAACCATTCAACCCTGATAGTAAAAATAAAGAAATATCTATTGGAAGGATGGTTTTATATCTTCTGATACAGCTAGGGGCAAAGTGTGTTCATCAGAATTTTGCAAAAAAAAAAAAATCTGGATAGCTGCCTGTTGCTCAGATGAAGAACATTCACTGCATTCTTGTTCCTCCCACAGACCCCAAGGATGCAAATGGGTACTATGTATATTGTATCATTTTCAACTGTATTCTAACCCAAAGATATGAATAAAATGCTGTTCATTACACAAAGGGAGAAAGAAGGAGGGGGAGGGGATGGATATAGTTACACAACTCAGAAAGCTGAATTTTCACATTATTCTTTCTGAGATAAAGATTGAAGAAGCACATTTTCCACGAAAACAGTGTCAGGATGGGAGAAACAGAAGGACCCAAGGAACCCAGTTTGTTTCCATAATGGAAGTTCATATTTAAAGGAGGCAGTAAAACATGAACACCAAATTCAAATCCCTGAAAAAAATTCATTACATTTGACTTAATTTTCAATTCTCTGTTCAGACTTACATATACACTAGGTAAGATTCTGAAGGAGTAAGTAGATGCATGTAATATTTTGATGCATGTATTTTGATTCTTCTCCATCAGAAGCTAAGATGCAGTGCCCCCAGAAAATGATGTCAGTCTTCCTTTGGGTATGAGTAGACTTGAATCTGGACCAAGATTATAGGCATCCAATATGGACTCATTTTTACTTAAAAAAAATCACACTGATACTTCCATCACAGGGTTAAAATGTGTAGGGGTTCTTTTGGTGGTTTTGGTTTGTTTTTTGTTTTCTTTTGGTTGGTTGGGCTTTTTTGGGTGTTGGTTTTTTTTCCCTCTTGTGTGTTATGTGATGTCAGCTTAGTAACTTTTAATCACTTACCTTTTTCGTTTCCATTTGCATATTGTGGAGGCTTGTTTTTGTCAATGCTGTTAAAGCTCTGGCTTCTCCGATTTAAATTGGAAGCTCCCTGGACTTTGGTACTGCTGCCTGCAGCTGGCACTCTTGAGGGTCCTGGAAGCCTGAAATGGTATAATCAGAAATCACTTCATTTTATGTAGTGTAACATATAGATGAATCAGTATGCAAACATCAGACCAGAGTTTAAAATCAACAACTGCAAACAGTGATTTGAGGTAAGCAACAAGGAACAGGAGGATTCAAATTAGTTAAGACTCCACAAATGAAAATAAAAGCTTATCCTTACACACACAAAAGGGAAAAAGATGCTTTCTAGAGTCACAAGACATAAAAGAAGATGCTTTGCATTTGCCATTAACATTGCTAAAACAGATTCACCCTAATAAACCATTAAAGTACAATATAAACTTTCATTTAACTCCATCACTTTTGAATAGGAAATGTTACAGAAATTGATTAGAAAGCACAACAAGACATATTTGAGAAATATTTTATATCTTTTGCTCTAGTAAATGCTTCACACCTGTGTTTAGCATAAAAGCTGTCTTTTTAGTTATTTTTTGGTTATTTTTTTCAGAGGGCTATTGGCTAAAGCACTTCCACTTTATTATTTTAAATGAAAATACTGAAGGTACATATTTAAACTAGATGCTACAGATGCATGTATACCTTTTAGATAGAAGAATATAAGGGAGACTATACAGTTCATTTGTTAGTATTTGCTGCCACCATCTGAACCTTCCTGTGTGGTTATGCTAAGGAAAAAAAATAGTCTGTTGTCCCTGGCTTGTGTAAGCCTGCATCTTCTTGCTGTCTGAATCTCTTCTCTGATGTAAGATTCCTTAATACATGCTTACTTCAAACTTTCTGCAGCATCTCTGTGGGCACCCCCACTCCTTTCCAGTTTTGTTTTCTGGTAGACAAAATGAAATGTTTGAATCAGCACGAAACTTTTGCCATAGAAGAATATCTCTCTCCTGTTTCTCACTTACTGGAATGATATGATGATTTTAATAGTGGCAATGCAAATTATCCCAGAGTTATTGACTTCTGTTAGTTTGACTATATTAAGAAAGAGCAGCATCAGAATAAAAAAAATCATATTACAAAGAATTACAAAACATTCCATTTCTTCCAAACTTTTTTTTAATATACTGATGTAACAAAAATGTCCACATCATTTTATTTTCATTATTGAACACACGTAAACAGCTCCATGTTCTCTTCCTTTACCAATTTAAACCTCAGAGAGCTAATCCATTAGTTATTTCTATGGCTCATCCTGGCTACCAGCCTGCTCTGCAGGTCTCTGTGTCGAGCCCAGAGCAGACTGTCTCAGCACTGCAGCTGTATGCATACTAACCTTTACCATGACCCATGAATTCGAGTGATCTTCTGTTCCCTGAAGAATGCACTAAAACAAACTTAAAAATCCATTTGCTCCTTCTCATTACCCTAATTTGACAGGCAATAAGAGCTCTGAGATCGTTTGTCAAATGTAATGAAAAAAGCAATAAGGCATGTGCAACACTGGAAACTCATCTGTTCAATTAAAATATAAAATAGTTCTGCATATATTCTGCATGCCAGAATTCGAGAACTTGCCACAGTAAGCACATTATACATGAGGTCATTTGCTCTACACACTTTCCAGTTTACCTCATTTGCTGTCTCTTTTAATTGAATTCAGGTTTTAAAAAGCTCTTGCAGAATCATGTTAAGCAGCTAAGGAAATGCAAAGAGGAGAATAACAAATAAAGGACAAATCACATACCTCTGAACAGGCTTCGGAAACACTGCCACAGATTTAAAGTATTAGACAATAAGACTGTTAACCCCAACATGTTGAATGTGGACAAGACAGAGGCATCAGCAGTAAGGAAAACTAAAGACCTGTAAATATGCAGGTGCAAAGCAACTGGACCGTGGTATAGTTCATTCAAAGCTATCACCAGCAACTGAAATTGTGTTAGTGTGCTATACTGCAAAATGCAATTTTTATTGTAGATTATGCCATTTAGAGTTCATTGTTTTCACCAATGAACTGTACAGCAATGGTATAATTAATGAACACATTCATTATCCCCCTCCACCCCGAAAAGAAAAAAAAAGCTAGAGACAAGAGAAAGCTTTAGACCTCACTTTCTTTATTCTGCAATCTGGCTTGTCGATTTTAGTGCTCATGGAAATGATAACTATAAGTACTGATGAAATCTGAAACAGGTCAGCTCCTACACACAGCTCTGTCAAATTCACTGCTAAAACAAAGCATCTCATTAGCGAGGACTGTGTGTAGGCTACTCTTGACAGAGCAGAAGTCTTGGAAGAGGTTCTTTTTTTTTTCTGCTCTGTTTTGCTTCTGCTTGAACTTGGCTCTGTGACCTCAATCTTTCAGGTGGGTTTGCAATACATTCAAAACACGTAGTGGGAATTGGGCTGGTCTCCCAAACTTCTTTTGACTCATGTCTAAAGTACGGATTTGAGCCAAAGAGTAAAGAGCACTAAAATCACCAACTAATCTTTCACATCCAGTACTTTACATGCAGGGTACAAAGATGCAGGATACACAACAATCAGAAATAGTGCTAATATACAGTACAAATCTGCTCCTTCCAGTTCATACAAGGCTTTCTTGTGGCAAAGCTCATAGTTGCAAAGCTTGCACGCATAACATAAATACACATTGTTTCAAGGCTGCTTATGTCCAAAGGATAAGATTTCAAGGGGCATATATTTGCTTGAGTAT
This sequence comes from Ceyx melanurus, assembly GCA_024611195.1. Classification (NCBI taxonomy): domain Eukaryota; kingdom Metazoa; phylum Chordata; class Aves; order Coraciiformes; family Alcedinidae; genus Ceyx; species Ceyx melanurus. The sequence goes on from JANHGL010018313.1 coordinate 27,151, forward strand.
CACCAACAAGCAATAAATTAGAGATATTTAACTGACCTAGAAGTCTTTTTTTGACTGGTTGCAATTCCACTGTGATTAGATTGAGTTGCATATCTGGCTGTGAGACTGTATGAGAAGAAACAGAGAAATTGAATTAAAGAATTTATTTGAACATGTATAGAAAGAACGCACTTACCAGCAAACTATGAGTTAATGAATGCAAATTGAACATGGATAGAAAACACAAATTAACTGGCAAAAAATATGAAATAATGCAAACATGCAGCTTTTCTATGAGATGAAATGCACAAATTATGAATTAATGGATATTGTTATAACTTGTCTCATTTGCTAGAAATTATGTTAGGAATAGGAAATGTGGACACATGTTCACAGTGATTTGAATTACTGAAGCCTAGCTAAATTCACAGAGTGTATCTTAAAACTTTGTGCCTCTTTTTTTTTTTCCTCCAAAAAAACAACTAAGCACAAATATACAGCTACTAGCTTCTCCAGCAACCTGACTGGGTTCACAGGCTGGCAGTTAAGACAGAATTTGGTATACCAAATCCAGCGTGAACTCAGAATTCCCACTAAAGAAAGGTCATGCTCCTGACAGCAGAGCTATATGGAAGAAGTATCCTATATAATTTTCATTACTGTTACAGCACCAGAGGTCATGTATATGACACATTACCCAGGCAACGCATCAGAAGCTTCATTAGGAAAGCCCTGATATGTGCTTAGACTCACTGTTAAATTTCATAGGAAAATGCACCAGAAGATGCTGGGCCATAGGGTGAAAAACTGTTATACTCCTTTTAACACCCAACCATGTGTCATTACTAAACAGAGAATTTATCTCTCTATTCTTTTAGACATCTGCATAGGAGATATGTCAAGTATATGGCCAAGGTAAGGCCTCCTAACAGATAATTTCAATTACTATAAACAGGTGCATCCTTTGGGATCCACACAGCCTAAGTATACAGGCAGGTGCCTAATGCCATGTGCTATCACAACATCAATTTCCTTGTATCATTAAGGAAGTGACAGAGTAAACAGAGACTCTGACAGTCACAGATGGCTTTTGTTTCTTACAGTTCTGCATCTTTTTAGCAATTTTTCTGAGTAGCTGCAGAAACCACAGTGCTCTAGTCCTGCCTTTATAGGCTGGCAGCACTCAGAAGAAACACCTGATGGTATTGAGTCTACCAGAAAAGTGTTAAACAATTTGTGCTAGCCCACTGAAACAGAGAGCAGATGGGAAACACCCTCAAGAGACAAAGGTCACCCACATTGGCACTGCAGTCCTGCAGAGTGACAAGGGGAAGTCACAAACCAATAGAAAATGCAAGATTTGAAATGGATGCACAATTATTGTTACTTTGCCAATAAGGGGTTTATTGTTGCTTCTGCGCCTGCCAATTATAAATAGTACCTGTGCACATGATGAATATATAAAAAGGAGAGTACTTCAGACTTAAGATGGCAAAAAGGAAACATTCAATATATAAAAGCAGCATCCAATTGTCTGATATCTTCACAGTAATGCTGACAAAGTGCTCTTTCATATGACCATAAATTCTGTGGGAATTGTAATATATTATGACAGTATCATAATAATCAGTTTATATTTTTTTAAATCTATATAGTCATTAGTATATTCCATTATATTTCACTCATAGCTATTTTTCTTAATAATGTCTGGACATATGACGTAAATGTGACATGTTTTGCATAAGTTGCTATATTTGTGCCTGATATAATAGCCCATCTTTTGATAACATCTTCCAGTCACGTTTTTGTCAGCATATTTAAAATTAAGGGATCTAGAAATGGTTAACTATTTATCTACACTGACTAAAGTAAGTTTGTGAGAAAAAATGTTATTTCAGATAAAACCTTAGTGAATTTATGTTATAAAAAATAAAATGATACACAATATAATCAACATGGACAGTGAGCTGGAAAAACAGAGTGATCAGGATGCATCTTAGCCACTGGCTGGTAAGGTGCTTCCTTGCCATAGTGTATCATAGTTTTTCTACCTCAAATAACAATTCCAAAGCAGCTGGAAGGATCAAATAACTTAGTCTCAGTGGTGTTGCTGAGTTGTTAAGGTAGCCTATTGACGAACAATAGGTTTGGGTTATTTTACATGAAGCACTATCTGAAAATGCATGCTAGAGTGCTCTGCTCCCATGACTATTACTTGGGACAACTTTCACTAGCAAATTCATGTAATGTTAGTTTACAGATTGCTTTCAAATTTTCCAGACAGTCTTGAGAGGCACTGATGGATGTGCCATCAGTAAAGCATCATTTCCACTATGACTGAGTAAATTTATTTTCCAAAGCAATGAGATAAATGAAAGGGAAAAAGAGAACTTCAGCAGCTCATACACCAGGTGCATCAAGTTTCTAGTAACTTTGAGTTTTCCTTCTCAATTATCGATTGTGGATATGCTAGACCTATTAAGGCTTTGATGTTAGTCAAGGAAGATACATGACTATATACAAATACCATTTTTCAGCCTATGTCAGTGCAATGCACTTTGTATGGACAAAGTTACGTTTCAAACCTCGAAAACACTGAAACAACAGTCTTTCTTCTAAATTGATAGGGTGTAACCCAGACTGTCATACAGATTGCCAGTATTCTGGCATGGATCTATTTAAATTCATAATCCTAACCACTTCATTTGCATTACTGTATTTCACACAGCACAAGCTCTGTGTCCAATATGCTTCATTTTTTCCTTAGTACTTCGGAGTGGGATGCAACATGAAACTCAGTTCCTTGCAGTAGTTATATTATGCAACCGCCTGTAGAAATCAGCTACCTAACTTTGTTTATATGCCTAGGAAAACCAGGGTGCTCTTTTAATATAACAAAACTAACAAAATCCATCTGGACCTCAAGCTGTGCTCATCATTCCTGTACGTGATAAAATAGTTTGTCCGTCTCAGGGAATTTTGCTGACAGCTTACTGAAACCAGTTACTGCCTAATCCATAAATGAGACAGAACTTCTTTCATCCACATGTGTTTTCTCTTAGTATCTGGGTGGTTGAAAGATCATCACTGCAGAAAGTTTAGATGTATTGCTGTGATAATGGAATCCACTAGCAAAGCGAAGCATAAAAATATAATGTAACCATTGTTGTCATCTATCTGTACTGACAGATATAAATAAGGCCACCAGCATTGTATTTTTTTAACTAAATCTCAAAGCTCCAAAAAAGTAATAAGCAAAGAATGAAGCGCCTAACTCACATTTTGAAGTATTCAATTCCCATAGTTAGTCTTAGAAGAATATAGGGAATTTTAGGATTAAAAAGAAATCAGGAATCTCATGTAAATCCATTCTCTCCCTCAGGTTACCATTTATTGTTTACCACAGATTTTTTCACTACTCATCTAAACAATTTTAAGAACTTTTATACTTAGTGGTATAAAATTATAAACTTCCATAAACAAAGCATACTCTTTGCAATGAAATTTCACTTAACATAAATCAAGTCCCTTCATTATTTTTACATTAAATTTGAAATGTTGCTGTTGGCCTCAGGACTAGAAAGTCTAATGATACTCTTTCACATACAGAATCTTGCTCCCCTCTCTCTGAACAATTTTCACAGTTCTCTGAACTTGATTATGGACAGATCACACAGGATTAGGAATGTTAAAGTACTGCCACACTGACAAATTTTTTTATAACTTTATTAGAAGCCATAGAAAATTCCTTATCCTCCTATGCAAACTTTGCACTAAGGGAAGAGAAATAAGTTTTATTACATTCCTGATCTGTGTTTTCTCCTGTAGGAGACACCCATTACTTATCATCCAAGGACAATGACCTCCTGAATTTTTCCCCCTTCACATTTCCCCATTTCTGCACAAATGTAATCCTGTCAGTCTCATGATATTCTGAATATAACCGAAGTTGACAGTGAAGCAGGTTGGCTTCAGTGACATGTGGAACAGCCTCAGACCCCATAATGGTCACAGACATTGATTATTACCAATGACACAATAACCCAGAAATCAGCTTGAGAATATCATAATTGTCACCATCATCATCAGGACCACTCTCCTCAATAAGGAAAGTGAGACACTAGCCCTGTACATACAAGGACAAAACTTCTTGTGTCCTCAGCAGGGCCTGAATGCTACCACTTCTGTATCCTGACCACCTCCTGTGTGACTTCTCAGAGGTATTTCCCTCTCCCTGTGCATCTATACTTCTCTCTGAAACAGCGGAGAGCATCACTGTTTCATACTTGTTTAACAAAGCACACACAACAGTTTTTTTTTACAGGTTAGGAAAGTAAGCAATGTCCTTGCTTTAAGCAACAAAGAAGATAACTTTTCCAATGGAATAATCTAATGTAAAGCAGCTCCAATTATTAAGATATAGTTTCAAAGACTTAAATTACAACATGATATGTGATTGTTCACTGGACATTTCAGAAAAGTACAGTCTATAAAAACCACCAACTTTTTTCAGTGTATAAAATGTGGTTTTGCTTGCATGTCTACACACATATAAACAGGTACATATAAAAGGCATTTAAATGTATACAGTGCATCAGAAAGCTTTATTTATCAGATATCTAACAAATTATTTTCCAAAATATTTGCTTTGATGGTTAAAAAGTAATTAATTATATTAAATAAGTGCTATGAAAAGAAGGGTTGCTAAGTCCAACAAAGAGAGTTCATATATCAATGTATATTGTTTTTCAAATTATTCTTTTGTCTTAGAAGGAGACATATTATTTTATGCTGATTTTCTAATAGTACTTCAAAACAATGACATATGAAAAAGCCAATTTTGCTAAACCAGCCTTAGATGTGACATTATGAAGGTGTGAATTCTGGGGTTCTGGACAGACAATTATTTCCTCTCCTCATAATTTAGTTTATTAAACACAGCAAAATAGAAGAGGAGAAAAAGGTGCTGAAGGTCCATGAGATCTTGGAGAATTATAATGAAAAGTTGACTTTATAAAAAATTCATTCCCTTTTTGCCTACCATTCCTGAGCAGACAAAGGACTAGTTTGCAATCATTGTGTTCCAAATAGTAAACAACTGTTTTGCTCTAAGCTTTTTCTGACAATCAGAATTCCTTGCAATAGTAGTGATGTATAAAGGAACACAGTAACTATTTTTTTTATTAAAAAAATCACCATGAGTAAATCTGAAAAGCCGGAAATGTCTCCATTCTTTTACTAAATTACAAACAAAACCAATAACCAAAGGTATTTACATGAAGCTGGCTAAGTCTTTAATTCCACTGATTAAAGCACTGAATACTTGTAGACCTACATTCAAAATGCTTTCCTTATGATAGGAAAAACATTTAATTTCTGAATAACAAGATGTTATTGCCTCTTACACAGTATTAAATATCATTCAGAAAGCAGAGATTCAACTTCAGAAAATGCTGAGAATAGTCACATTCTTCTAGGTTCACACCATCATTCTCCAGGTTAAATTTTTGTATTAAACTTCATGGAGAAAGCATTTAAAGACACTGATTTTCAGTAGTAAAGGAAAAATACACATTTCACATTGCAATGCCCAAGGCAAACACAAGCCTGTATTAATTTTTGTATCAAATGAGGTAACTGAAATGCCATCAGCAACATTTTACTCTAAACGTGTCCTAGTTTCAAGACAAAGATTTCTGCTGGGTTGAAGTGTGGAAGGTTTTCTCGACTGAAGAAGAAATAGAGTTATTATAAATAAGAAAGGGTACTTTAGATTTGAATGGACTCAAGAACCAACATTTCATTATTGTAGTCTGATACTTTTAATCTATCCCAGACCATTGACTTACATTCTAGACATATAATTGTTCATTTAGTATGCAAAAAAATTTAAACAAGACTGTTTAATTATAAATTAAATAAGTATTGAACCTAATAGACCAATATATAACACTCTTCATTAAGAACTACATTTTGCACAGTCGTACATGTGAATGCCTTTATTTTCACTTTCCCAACAAACTGTACATTGCTAATGCTCCATTTAAATAGATATTTGTATTTCAAACTGATTTTTTTGTCTTGCCATTAACCATCTCCTTTCTCAAAATATGTCTTCAGCTTGAGTCTGAAAGTAACATAATCCATCAATTAACAATTCTTCTGAATACTCTGATTTCCTAAAACTGACCACTTAAAAGAAACAAACAGATTAAGGCCATTTCTTCTCCTTTCAAAAACATTCAAATAAAATTAGGCACTCAAAAATAGAATTAATGGGGATGCAAAGAGTATAACAACAAATTACATTCTCCCTGTTTTTTTTGTTAATAATTTGAAATTGTTCATTTAGATGTTGAACTGGGTATGCAAGGAAAGCATGAAAATAACTAGTACATTAACATCATGGTGTACTAATTGTCTCATTGTGTAAAGGACAATAAAGCCAATAATAATGGGAAAGAATGCCTTAAAATTAAAAATTTTATCTATATTTAATTGGGAATATTCAGTACTCTCACTCTACTCCCAAGATATGCAAATAAACACATATTGTTTTCCTATATCCATTACAAAAATAGCTAAGGGGAAAAAAAAAGGCAGTCTTAAGTCTTTTGTGCATATGAGATCATTAACTTTTTAACCTACCTTGACTGCATATCTTGGTGTGTTTTGGACTGGCTGACTTCAGCTGGAGGTGTAGGGACTTGCTGTTGTAGCTCCACCAAAGACTGGTAGTACTGTTGCTGATGATGTTGCTGCTGTTTGTACCGAGACAAACTGAAAAACAGCCCTAAAATGGCTTTCAAATTTCCATTCCTTATTTCTATAAAAAAATAAAAAATAAAAAAAAAAGAAAAAAAAGAAGTGAAATCCCTGTGGTTTTAGACCTCAGTTTTGTAACAGTTTTAAACTAAAACATCTCTGGTACATACCTATAGCTCTACAAGTTTATGAAGTACAACTGATAATTTATTGTTTGCTATAATCTGTTTATTGTCACTGTTGTCCTCATGATGAGTCACATGTGCATATTCATAAAAAGAAGTACACCAAGCCTTAAATAATATAAATCATTTGAAATGCCTCAATACAGTAAGGAGAGGGACTTCCAGAAAAATTTGAATTCCTTCTGGCCTTAGAAACACATCTCTTCTACCTCATGGCTTTGAATTACTCTCTTGTTTTTTGGACAAATTTTATGCACACTAGAAGTAAACAGTGACTTCTAGAAAAATTTGAAAGAAGATAGTGGATTGTGTATGATCATATATCCATTCACAAAATTTTGCAAGGAACGTGAGAGAGAGTTGTACTATAAAAATCAGCTCTAAACAGCTTTGAGATGAATGGTAGCATGCAAATATACATTATTCTTATGCATCAACATATTTGCAAATAATTTTTATTAAGAAAATTAGTTTTCAGAAAAAGAAATCCTATTATTTGTTCTGATGATTTGTTTCTCTTACCTTCTGCAGAAAGACCTTGGACATTTACTCCTCTGGCTGCCAGAAAGCTAAGGCAGACATCAACATTCTCAATCTGCAATATGAACAGAAATAACAAGCAGCATAAGACTATTTGACAAAATGTAGAAATGTGGGGGGAAAAAAAAAAAAAAGAAAAAAAAAAGAAAAAAAAAAAAAAAGAAACAGCTCAGGAATGAATACTTTACATTCATGACATACTACAGCTCTTTACCAAAGTTTAACAAGAATGATTACGGCTAATTGGGGAATTGATATAAAGCATTCATTGTCTGCTTTAGTGCTTAAAAACAATTCATAAATGCCCGATCCAGAATGGCATGCTGGCAAATCAGCAACCAACCTACTTAACATAAAACTGGATTTTATACACTACAAACAAGCAGCAATGAAAGCATCCATAGAGGATTAGGCACTGAGTATATGTCTGGATATGTGGGTGTCTGAGTTAATTAAAAAATGTAAGCAAAAACTTTGAACAAATGTGTTAACAAAGGTATCTCCTTGGGATGATGTAGATCGGGTTATGTGAAAATTATATCACAGTGGTGGTGTATTATTTAGTTTCCTTCAAATCTTATGCTAAATAATTTATTTAAGATTTATACTTGTCAAAAGATTACTTGCTTAGTGAAGGACACAGTGCTGACTTCTGTAGGTGGTTTCCAATAAATCTAGTCACCACCAAGAGCTTTAGATATAAGAAGAACATGTAGCCTAAACATAGATCTATAAAAGTATAGAACTTCTGCCTCTTAAACAAGTAATCACAGAATTTCACTCTTTTCCTGTCTCTGTTTCTAATAGATTAGTGATCCAGAATGTTCCCAAAGGTTCTCTTAAGTCACCATCACCAGCTGGTTCCCCCAGTCCTCCCAGGATCAATGGAGCATCTATGTAAAATCTTTTAACTAACAGGTTTTCATAGAAATACATTTCTAAGAGAACAGATAAATGATGTATAGGAGAGATGTTAAATGTCTTCAACAGACTTGATTTTAAAATACATTTTTTAGGTTGATGGGCTTTCTCAAAGCAATTAGGACCACAAATAAAACCTCAAAATGTTTAACTATGCATTTTAAATACCTATTTTCACTGAAGGACATAAAAATTATAAAGGAATACTCAACACCAAAAACATAATCCTGCAGTAGATCAAGTATATGCAGTTAATTTTATTTGAATGTTTACACATTTTACAATACCTCATATCAACACATTTTCAAACATCAAACCATGAGGGGTAATTTCATTCCTTGACTAAAAGCTAATTGATCCTTGGCAGTATTTTTTCTAGCATAGGAGGAAGAACTTTTATTACTGTAGTATTTCTATGACTGCAGTTCTGCCATTATTCTCAGAAGGTTGATAATTGCTAAAAGGAATAGAAATATACTTTTTACTATTAACCCTAGAAGTATATATTACTAGCTCACACAAAGTCTTCATCCACAGGAAGTCTTTAAAAGCTTAGAAGCACCTGCAAAATTTTGTGAGATGTGCTTTTTAAGCACAGTAAATTCTGAAGGATTAGTAAAAGTATCTTTTAAAAAGTCTTTTCAAACACTTGTTTTCAAGGATATGATGCCATTTACAAAGAATGATAATGAATATATTTCTTGAATCAATAAAAAAGAAAAAATAAATACATAAATAACCTGCAGCTAACAGTAACTAGTTACTCCAAAACTGAGGTTTACCATAAAGGTGTCACCAATTAGCACAGCTGTGAATGTGAAATTACCACCCAAAAGTCTATGGGTTTACTCCAACTCTGGCCCTGCACAGTAACTGCAGAAACTCAGGCACTAACTGTCATTTTCTTAAATGTTTATGTAGTTTTACATCATGAAAAAAACACAAATTAACTATATCATTTAATAAGGTGTAGAGATGTGACCCAGCTAAGTCAGCTGTAAGTTGGCTGCAGCTAAAAAAAAAAGGAAGATCTGCTTCCTCCTCACCTCGTCTTCCTCCCAGGCGTGGGGCCCTGCTGCTGTTTCTGCTGGGCTTCAGTGCTTCTCTGAGCATACTAGGAGCTGGCTCCACGCAGAAAACTCACCCAGCAAAAAGAGGTGAACGTGTTTTGTCACTGTTTTCCCATGCAGTCAGACAAGCACAGGAGTCAGCAAAGGGTAGGGTGCGTCCCAGCCTGAGTAAGGCATGGTTTGGAAGAGGAAAGGGGAGGTGGGGAGGAGGAACATGCAGATGGTGCCACTCCTGATGGCAACTGCAAGGCATTGGGCTGGCTCAGCTCTGACCTCCAACTACATCCCTGCATCAGTCATGAAATTAATGCACATGATGAGAATATTTCTGCTCGACCTTTAAACAATGTCAACTACACAAGAAAATTATTTGAATGGAAATTTTCCTGTCCTGAAGAGTTTAAAAGAAATGAAGATTTGTTTGGATATTAGCTGTATAACTGATTATGTCTTTGAGCTTTCACATCAGCCATAATTAAGAATCTACTATTTCAAAGATGGGAAATTTGGTTCTACAGCTAAGTACTTGATGCCAAGAAGAAAACAAAAAAGAAAAAAAAAAGACATCAGTAGCATTAATCTCCAATTATCTGAAACATTTACTAGCAGATTTCCTAGTGTAACCAAGGCATTTTTCATAATGAGCATGCATCCTCTGCAGTAAAGGAGACCATAACTATAAACAAAACCTAATTTATTAAAGAACATTTAAGCCATAATCTGCTAGGAAACGTCTCAATATCTATCTGCAAATATTAAATTTTACTAAAAATTTAGTAAATTGTAAACATAACACATAAACCGTAACATATTTAAAGTGTAAAATATCCTATAAAAATGGCACCTGGTTACTTTATGTGTCTACTTCTACAATACCTGTCTTTGAAGTGACTACTCTTAAACTCTCAGACAAAACTAGTCATTAACATCAATGACTCAATATATTGCAGAACTACAAAGCAAATTCTGTTTTCCTTCACAATTCACCAAGAGAACTGCAATAAAAGCCCCAGGTCCATAGTCATCCCTCTGGGTGGTGGTGTATGAAGTAACAGCAGTGGCCAACTTTCAGACAATAGACTGTGGTCACTGTTAGCCCTATAATAAAGTCTTGTTTTGACTTGTGAATTGAGCAAGTTTGGCGTGGTCACTCAGCCATCTAATAGACTGAAAATGTCAGAATATGACTCTTACAGTCAGTTTTCAGATAATAACTGCAGTTACTAAACAACTCTTAGGAGCTGCTGGGAAACTCAGTAACTAACTCAGTAACTAACATATTCTTGGGTTATTTTCACTTTCTTTCCTCTCCAGTCTAGAAAATGTTAGCCTTAAAGTTGTCTCATTTTGAAGCTTTCATTGTGTCTCTAAACATTGCTTTAATTACCTACTTCTTGCCTTGGCAAACCACAGTTATTCTTTGAACTCAAATCCTAGCAGCCCCAAATACTTTTTATTCAAACTTACTAACAGATGAGAGTAATTTTACAATTATAAAAGTTCTAAGAGATTTCAAGCAGCTTCCACTTCTCAATACTGTTTCAATCAAGAGTGGTAGGAATCACTGAATCCATGTTTATTTAAGTAGTTAGTGGTGGGTTTATTATATGCTGGGGTAAACTCTTCCTAGAGCTGACACTGCATATGCAGAACTTTACCTGCTTATATATCAAGGACTGAAGATTTTGCAGTGTAATACTTAACATAGACGCCAGACAAATTTTGTATCTTACATATGCCCACAATTTGTAGTGAATTTTGCTTGCAGGAAATACCAGTTTACAACAGACCTGATGTTCCTCATTATCATAAAATAGTATCATCAGAATTACAAAGTAGCAGAAGACAGTTCATTACAGGACAGAATGCAGGATAGATGGATTGACTCAAAATCTTACATATTAGACACAGAAAGTGACTCATATTTGCAAATTTGTTTCTAGAGGTAGATGTTGCCAAAATCAAACTACTGCTGAACATTTCTCCATCACTTTAAATGCCCCCAAATTTTTGTTACAAGGCACTTCTTTTATATTAAAATTTCAAAAGAGTGGAAGAAGTGCAGTATGTTGAATAGCAGATCTGCCACATTAAAAATCTTAAAAGATACAAGTGGGATAAGAATTAATTATGTAATAAACTTTAATTGCTATGGAGATATTTACCCATTTAGCTATTACAATTAATAATGTTGACAATCAATACTACATGAGATAACTTCTCAGAGGTAAAACAAAACCCTTTCTGATTGTATAATCATTTTCATATCAAAACTCAAGAATTATATGTCAAATTCTGAAATGTAGGTCCAGCATTATGCCAGCAGATAAAATCAGCTATGAGGATGATAGTTTAGGAATTAAGATTTGTGGGCATTATTAGGTAGATAACACCATTTGATGCTTTTTAAATTAAGCCTACTGAGTTATATTTATCTTCTTTCATAAATCAAATACTTTTAATATTGTTCATACACACAACATTGTGAAAAAGAGCACCTGAAATACTTTGACCTGAAATACTAGTGAGCCCCAAGGTATTTCCAGGCCTACATTTTAAGGGGTTATAATCCAAATGATGATGTACAAATAAGCACTAATATCACAACTCTAATACTATTAATACAATATATGGCGTACAACGAAGATATATAGGACATCTGCTGTAACATATTACATTGCATAGTCGTGGGCAATCTGCTTTTCACTGGAAGCTATTTGAAGTTTTAGTGACAGAAATAAATCACTAAACCAGAATGTGGGACTTGCATGTAGATAAACAGTAGTACTTAACACCCAGCAGTTAGCAGACTTAGAGGAAGAGCACATTTGTGGGATTGTGCTCAGCAGTGACTCAACATACAGAATATGTCTATTTATTATAATTATTTTTGCTGTTACCAAGATTAGCGTTCATTTCTTTTGTGTGGCAGACAACACTTTCTTCTCTTCCAAACATAAAATTAATTATGGGATGCTCAGAAGACAATGACTAATAGAGCATTATGTTTTTCTGAATTTGTAAGAAGCTCTGAAAAATATCTTCTTTGACTAACTCTCTTTTGATACGTTTATTACAACACAGTTTTCAAGAGTATATACATACACAAGTTAGTTATTTGTCTACTTGGAGATGGGTTCCTAGTGCTGAAGGATGATACACCTTTATATTACAGAGCATTTCTACACATATAAGCTAAAATACTCAATATTTTTGGCAGCAAAAGTAAAATGGTAATTTCTTTTAGCACTTCATTCAACATTATCTTCTGTTTGTGTTTTGACATTTTGATTCATGACTCAAAGCCCCAGATAAAATTTGGCAAAGGATTTGCTCTGAGAAGTTTTCCAATGTTGCTGATGGTTAATAAGGGACACTCACAGAAAGTCTTCAACAGAAATGCAGAGTCATATCTATGCTCACAGAGCACAGAAACTCCATAAAAAATCCTCTTTAGTAGTTGTTGTTTTGGGTTTTGGTTTTTTTATGTTTGGTTTTAATCAGCACTGATATTAAATAGTAGTCCTTTGAGATTACTATTACAGCATGAGATAATCTGTGTCACTGTATTTCAAACACACATTACCACATAGATTTCTTCCTAAATTTCCCTAGAGTATTAACTTGAGTTTGGAGAGCTGTACTTGACTCTTTCTTTTAGATAGCCTTCACTAACAAAATTTCTGGGTGTTAATATATTTAAATCAATGCAGAATTAGAAAAGTATTGTTATCACACTTCACATTCATGTTCTGTAGCACTAGTAGAATATATAATAAATAAAGGTACAATTGAAGCCTTACAGATAGTGTCCAGGTCTCTAAATATTCACAACATACAAGCTGCATAAAAGTAATAAAATGAAAAATGGAAGAGTAGATATTGTCTGACTTTCACATGAATCAAGAATGGAAGGAGACACACTAGCTATTGAGTTCTGGCTGCTTTCTTAGTAGTAGGAGCAGCACCAGTGCTCTTGTCTTGATTGTAGGTTCTAAAACAAGATGCCTTTGTGTGTACACAAAATAATTTTCACTGCACATTTTGGAGATGGTGAGAAAATCAATCACTAGAGGGTAGACTTAGTTATGGCATGCTCTGGAAGAAGCTGGAAAATATTTCAATGTGGGCACAGTCTAAACTCCAATCTTCCCTTATCTAATAGAGAACAGTGTGAGAATTGTTCATGGACATTGTATTTAAACCTGTCTCACCCATGCATGCCACCTAAAGGAGCAATTTTTATTTTTTTTTCCCAGATGTATAGTCTTGTGCAAATTGCTGCTACATCTAAAGCTGTTCTCAGAGACTGACAAGCACAAGTTGTTTCACTTTCTGTTCTTAATTGACTCATCTATTGCACACATTGTGACTTGTTGACAACTCACTTGTGATGTGGGAAACACCCAGATTTTTAGTTTGTCCTGAACTTTGTTCCTTCTGGGTTTTCTTCCCAGCTGGTTTCACTAGTTTGTAATCCTGTTTTACCTCTCCTTACAGCAAAGGGCTAGAAAGCTACAAGATAGAGATGTAAAGACAAAATGCTTGCAGTTCTACACAGGCATATGTTTTTATCTTCAGCTTTATCACTAAGATCATTTAACAAAGCTAGACTTTATAAACCAGGCAGGTTTATAAAATACACAATACTTCCTCTACTGAAAATTAAATATCAAACAACTTAAGGACTTTCTCAATTAAACAACAACAAAAAAAAATAGTATATAAAACTATAAAAGTATATAAACTATAAAAGTTTAGTATATAAAACTGCCTGCTGTTTTATATACTAACCCACTTTAAATGTACATATCTACATGTACTATGATTTTGTCAGTCTGAGTATTGGGCCTAAATGCCCATTTGTGATCACTAGCTTACAGCAAGGAGGTGCAGCTGAAATCAAAAGCATTTATTTAAAGTGGTATACCAAACTGGATTACCCAGTCCTTTATCCCTCTGTCTATCTGTTCTTCAAATGCCAAATTTTCAACACTTTGGGAGTCTTTGTGATTCTTAAATAATCACTAAAACAGTACTCAGTATTGAGAACCCCTGTTGTTCTTCACTTGAAAACAGATGTTTGGCATACTTGAAGTTCTGCTCACCTCTTTAGAAAAATTGCAAAGGCTAATACAACTAAAATATAAAAAAATCCCTAATGCCTTTAAAATTGTGCATATTTTGTTGGAAAAAATGCATCTAATCTATAAAAAGTAAATCATTGTTTTTGTTATAAGATTAATGTTAATTATTTATAGAAGTACCAATTAATAACCTCAAACATTATAAGAAACACAGTTTCTTATAAGTGTAGGGAGGATGGACTCTTCTCAATGTCATCCAATGTTAGGACAAGAGGCAAAGGGAGTAGGTTGGAGCATAAGAGGTTTAGGGTAAACACAAGGAAAAACTCTTTCACTGTGAGGGTGACAGACACTGGAACAGGCTGCCTAGGGAGGTTGTGGAGTCTCTCTCTCTGGAGATATTACAAACCTGCCTGGACACGTTCCTGTGTGACCTCATCTAAGTGATCCTGCTCTGGTGGAGGGGTTGGACTAGATGATCTTTCTAGGTCCCTTCCAATTCATAACATTCTATGATTCTATTCTTTTGATCACACTGTATTGCTGTGTATTATCCACAATACCTGATTCCCAGGTATTCCAAAAGAGAGGATCCTGCTGCAGAATATTTTTTTTCTCAAGTTTGTCTCTACTAGAGCTAGAACAAGAGAGTATGGTTAAAAACTTTCAAAGGGAACAATGTGAAATAAATTCCTATGGGTTCATTTTACAAATAGCATAATTGAACTAACAAGCTGACTGTTTTGATATTGCACAGGTTAAACTAGTTTCACACATCTAAAAGCAAGCCATTTGCTTTCTTGTCTCATACATATTTGAAGCTGCATATGCTTATTAACATATATATATGTGTTTATACTAAATTACTACTTTTAAAAATAAAGGGTTTTTATTATTGAGCAAAACTGAAAGTCTTGTATTTCCATCAATATGCCTTGTGAAGAAACTATACCTAGTATTATTGCATAGTAAAAAATATTTTTTACGATGGACACTCTGAAGAACAGAGAATAAACCTAAATTCTTCCAAATCCTGAAGCAAATGCAGCCCAGAGAAATCAAAACTTACCGTGACTCAATTGAGGAACCTCTTTAGTTTCAAATTTGCAGTCTCTGCAAAGATGATCTTATGGCAAGACACATGTTGCACTGTTCCCTTGAACAAAGACTACTAGACAGGGTGAAATTTGCTATGTTTTCTCAGTTCACCTTGTAGAAATGGAGGAAAGTTGAAGGGAAAAATGGGAGATAAACAAGCTCTCCGGTAAAATTTGCAAAAGTACAAAGAAGAGCAGAGACTGTAAAACTGGATTATTTATGTTCAGATAATTTCTTTCCCAAGAGCTCCTGACAACTTATTGCAATCATTATTTGTGACTGTACTGAAAGGCAATGTCAAGTTTCCATGAGTGGTGTAAATTTGAAAACCCACCCAGATAAAACAGGTGTTAGCAGTTCTGCTGGGAGATATTAAATGTGTTCTGCTGACTTGTTGTTGCACGTGGCCTGTTACCTCACCCAGATACAAGGCACATTCCATTTATCTATGGAAACTATAATGCATTTCAGGGTGTTAAGCAGAATACACTGACACGAGTACACATTCAACTTTTTTTTTTTCTAACAAACTCCTCATTACTTGCAATAGAATAATTTAAAGAGTATTTAATAAAAATAACTATTAGTGAACCTTGTAGCATCAGTCCAAAAAACTGTTCCAAACTAAGCATTGACTTTGCAATAAGAGACCATATATGCAAATTAAAAACTGATTTACTGGAGGCATTTGGGGAGAATTTTACCTTAGAGAATAATAACTACTGGTATGTAGAAGGCCTCCCAGGCAAAAATTTTTAGGAAATGATGTTGGAGTTATTTAATTATTAGTTATTTTCTAAGGAAAGGATGATGAAGTTATTCAAAACTGAAATACCTTCTACTTCCTTTTCCAGCAGATATTAAGGAACATGCACATCACATTCTTCCAATATGCACTCCAAACACGAAATATGACCAGTAAACCCAGAAATGTGAAAACAAATTAATTTCTCAAATACTTGGGAGAATTCAACAGACTTATATACTGACCTGCTGATAAAAGAATGTATGAGGTCACTGTTGAGGTCAGAGTATGAGCTGGGGTGTGTATTTTTTTAGGAAAAAGCTACAGTGGGAAATGGATACCTTTTGGTATACATTATTTTCAGTCCTGTCAGGAATATGACAATTGGTGTTGCAGGTTTTTCACCTAGTTCTTGACTGGGTGCTTGGAAAGCTTGAGGTGAATGTGAGATAATCTCTGTAATGTCAAATGCAATTTGTTTGGTGTCTTTCCTGTTTGTCGCCATCAATAGGTTAACGAACAATTCAATTATTCTAAATCCAAGCATTAATCCTCCCCAAACATAAAAACATAAAAAACCAAACCACCACAGAAGAGAAGAATGCAGAATGTTACTTCGTTCAATTATATAATGGTGTTACCTTGCTTCTCTTCTCTCCCTTTCTTTCCCACTCTTCCATGTCTTGCCTGCATTTACTTTACCCATTTCTATACAGTAGTCTCTACAGCAGACATTGTAAAGCATAAAACACAATGATGGTAATTTCTGAAGTGCTTTTTTTGTACTATAATAGAAATTGTGAGCACAGAGTGTTAGATTCTTGATTGGAATATAGTGCTGGATTTGGCCGTGAATAGACTCCTCTTTGGATTCAGAAATATTTGAAAAGTATTTCATTATCTTATAGTAAATTCTTAGAAAGTTAAAATATTATTCCAGTGCAACATGGATCAAAAGAAAAAATAAAAATTCTCTTCCAGAGTTTCAAAGTAACTGCCTACTTCATCTCTGCAGGCCTATGGGCACTACAACCATGAAAGAGGCCTACACATGCACTAAGAATTTGCACAAAATTGAAGATAAATACTGCCTTGGGAGGACATTTTTTAAGGCAATGATAAAAGTGACCCTGTTGAAACACAGTGGGTTTTCAAGCAAGGCATCACTTTAGTGAGTTTATCTACAATCTTTTTTCTCAGTTTTGTAACACTCTGGAGTCAGCAAGGTACCAACATCTAAATATTTATGGAACTTGGCAACTTGCAAAAATTGGAGGGCATTGTGAAAATGTATGCTTCTTTAAAATAGTTGGGTTTCTCTCCATTAGGTTAAAAAGAGTCTACAATAGAGTGTTCATTTACTAGATTTAATTAAACCTTTGGAAGCATTCCAGTTCTCTCCTACACCACTATTTAGTACATAGCAAATTCATTTAGCTCATAAAAAAAAGCAGCTTTTAGAAGTAAGGGCAACTACAAGCAGTGATGGGATGAATTCTTTAAAAGATAAGTAAACAGGTAAACTATGGGTCATTTCACTACATCTCTTGAACTTTGCAAACAGAATCTGTCCAGATGCACTTCATGTTTTCTGAACACTCCCTCTTGACTACACAAGAAGTCATAATGTATGTGCAGGAGACACAGTAATAACTTCTTGCCCTTCTGGCCTTGGAT
>JANHGL010018314.1:0-79870 GCA_024611195.1 Ceyx melanurus
TTGTACGCCAAATGCCCACCCTTCGTGGGGGGGGGGGGGGCGGGGGGGGGCGGGGGCGGGGGGGGGCGGCGGGGGGGGGCCGGGGGGGGGGGGAAGGGGGGGGGGGGGGGGGGGGGGGGGGGAGAAGATGCCGGAGTCTCGCTCTGCTCCGCCCGCAGATCCGGCTGGCGCGATGGGAAGGAGAGAAATCACCTGCAGACTCGGACCTTTTGGAGCAGCCGAACTTGGAGAGTAAAGGAAAAGATGAGAAGAACAACTGAGTAAATGCGTGGATAGCAAGAAAGCCCGAGTTTTGGTTGCTTCTGTGCAAACGGGAATATCAATCAACTTTTTTTGTTGGGCTTGCTTTTTTTTATCGTTGTTTGGGTTGTTTTTTTTTTTCCCCTTCCTTCTCCCTTTTTTCATGGTTACATGTGAGGAGGAGAAATTCAGGCTAAAGAATTGTAAATGGTTTCGTGCGTCAGGAACATCTAGACAGATGTAAAGAAAGTTGTGATTTCGGGGGGAAAAAAAAAAGGCGGAGGGGAAAAGCCTGGAGAAGATCAATTTGTCGTGCAGAGTTTGAACAGGCTCTGTCTGG
Organism: Ceyx melanurus; assembly: GCA_024611195.1. Classification (NCBI taxonomy): domain Eukaryota; kingdom Metazoa; phylum Chordata; class Aves; order Coraciiformes; family Alcedinidae; genus Ceyx; species Ceyx melanurus. The sequence goes on from JANHGL010018314.1 coordinate 581, forward strand.
AAAACAGTCACCTTTCTGCAGCTCCTCCTTTCTAAAGGATTTATACTCCAGGATCGCCATTCAACAACTTGAAAATGGTGGTTTTCATCAACACAAAGCTTAAATCTCTCATGAAACTTTTCAAGAGAAAGAGTAAGTAGTTGTGGTCTCTCGCTCGCCTTTCGGGAGACAGCCGAATCCTGCAGGGAAGTGCAGGTGCCTTCAGGCTTTGCTTCTCCTTTCTTCTGTTTTCTAAGTTCATCTGACTCTTCGTGGAGTACTTTTCTGCGTGCGGAGACAGCCTTACGAGGTGCTTTAGGACCTTTCCTTTTGGACGCAGTGGTTCTGAAGGAGCCAAAGTTCAGGGTAGGAGGCGAGCAGCTGGGTGCCAAGGCTGAGCGTCACCTGTAGCCCCGCGCAGGTGTCCCGCAGAGGGCTGGGACATCCTCCTGGCCTCCCTGCCTGAGCAGCTGCTTGTGCGCTGGTGTAGCTGTGGGCTCGTATCTCTAGGGTATCTATATAAAGCTTATTCTCATCCAAGTTTTGGGTTTTAAAAAATGTTCTGGTTTCAGAATAGCTTTTAAATGAGAGATTCTTCATTTAATTAATGAAGACAGACTGCTCTAGAGTAGTTGCAAATGTGCGCAGCACTTCTGTCGACTGTTTTTGATGACTGGTGCTCTCATGGGCATTAAACTTGAATTTTGGTATGGTGGGGCTGTAGCCAGACAGTGGGCTTGGCCGCTGGTGTTTCCCTCCTCCTCCTCTTCCTCCCCGAGCCTTACTTCCCTCCCCACACGCCTGCCCAGACCGCCGGTGGCGACGGGCGCATTTCTGGCAGGTCACTGTCTATGCCTGTCACTTTTTCTGTAATACTGGGATGACTGATGCTGTAACCAGGTAGGTGGGGGCTTGTCAGTTTATCGTGATTTGTTTGACCTCTATTTAGCAAGGACGGAAGAAGGAGAGGCACAGACATAGCGTGTATTTGCCTTGTGGCCACCAGTATGTCTTCGAGTGGGGAAGGGATGCAGGACTGAGCCGCCTCAGCGGTGAAGCAACCAATCTGAAGGCTTCAAAAACCTTTTCCAAGGTCTGATACTAATCTAAAAAAAAAAAAGTGAGGAAAGGCAGTTAAAACCTCCTCCCCAGCCCCAAGTCCCTTTAGGACAAAAGAGGCATTGAGCAGTTGGCTGTAGATAGGTTTTGAAGCGAAAGGCATAGCTTTTCCTCTCCGAGTACCGATTATTTCCATCTGAAATGGTCCTGACAGATACACAATAAGGAAAGAGTAATTTTTCAGATGACAGGAGGGTCGTTCATCGCCTTCGTCTTGCTTCTCGGTTTACACACCTCCCCTGCTATTGCAGAGGCATCAGCCGAGCTTCCCGGAGTGGTGCCGTTGGCAGCGCAGCAGTGAGCGGTGCCTGGGCAGCAGGGAAGGCAAAGGGAAGATGCGGAGCTGGCAGCACGGCAGGTGCTTGGGAGGCCCCACAGCTGCAGTGGCTTTTTCTGCTTTGGAGAGCTAAAAGCAATGATGTGCAGCGTGCTGGCTGAAGGCCAAAGGATGCCTGGGGGATCGTAAAATATGACCTCCGGCTGCCCTTTTCCTCTTATTGCAGGGTGGGAGGCACAAGGCCATTCAACTGTAGAAGTTTTTATTTATGATAAACTTTTAAACAAAAGGTAATGGCTGTCTCTCAGGAAGCGTAAACGATAAACAAATCTTAGCAGTATGTGCTTTGGCTGATTCATTACTAGATTGTCTGTTGGGAACGTTGAACTTGAGCAAGGTCTGTACTTTATTTTCACATGTGTATTGGCTGAGAAGTGGCCGGAATGATCCCTCTTTGGCACTGCTGTGCTCTGAGCAGTATTTGGCTGTAGACAGGTTTTGAAGCGAAAGGCATAGCTTTTCCTCTCCCGAGTAGCTATTACCAGGGAGTTGCTGGTGTCCGTATCTGCTTTCCTCTCACAGCAATGAAAAGTAGCTAATTTGTGGGCTTCACTCAAATATTTGTTCCTGGTTTGAGAGAGCGTGAGGTCAGAGAAGGTTATTTCCCCAATACAAATGAACCTGTCATCATCTCTCTTGGCGATTGCTATATTTCCAGGGTCACCTTTAGCAAGAGAAAGCCATCCTGCAACACACAGTGCCCGGTGGGACCAGGGGACAGGGAAACTGATCTCATTTGTGAAGACTGTGAACTAGATGGGGCGAAAATAGTTGCAAATTCAGAGTAAATACAACAGCAAGTGTAAACACAGGAAGACTAAATGACATAAATTTAGACTAGAAATAAGAGGAGGGTTCTTAATTGTTATGGAAGTGAGGTTCTAGACAGCATTTTGATGGGACTGCAGTAGAAAACATCTTTTTTGTTTTAAGGTTATGTGCAACAAACTTAGGTGTGGGATTTTGTGATATAGCTATCTACAATACCCTTGAATTTTCCTGTTACTATCTCTCTCTGCAGCTGTTTCCAACTTAGATGAAGAGAGTAGATGGACTGTGCACTACACTGCTCCATGGCACCAGCAGGAAAATGTCTTCCTGCCCTCTTCAAGACCTCCTTGTGTGGAGGACCTGCACCGACAAGCCAAGCTGAACCTGAAGTCCGTACTGAGAGGTGAGATCCTGCTGCTGGTACAGATGTGTCCTAAAGGGACAGCAGTTTTTGCCACAGTCTTTACAAATATATCCAAATTACAGGCTCTGGAAGAAGCCTATTTGGTTTTCTGCCTGCATCACATTGGGATTTATTAGTGGGATTTATCCATTCAAATATAGAGATGGGGCAAAAATTCTTTTCCAGTCAAGAGACAAGGAAATGTGTTACCTGGCAGAGCACTCTAGAATGGAAATGGGGAAAACCTTGGGTCTTTTAGCTGTTTCCATTTAATCTTTGGAGTATTTGCAGAATGGTACCTTCAGTTTCATTAAGTCCTAAATTAATTGATTTACATTTGTAAGAACTACATCAGAGGTGTTTTACTTGGTGATTTCTTTGTTGTTGTACAGTGACAGAGGTGTGGCTACTTGTGAGAGGTTGGGAAAGGTGCACAGAAGGGTAATGGGGAACAGGGCACTCCCAAGGTTTCTTTCAGTAGTGAAGTTGCTTTCTTTCAGAAGTGTACAGCATACTTTTAAGGACCAGTTTTTACCTTTAGTACCTTCACTGAAGGTGTGCCCTTAATGGTGTGGCACAAGAGGCCTTGTGTTAATGCAGCCATCAGGACAGAGGCAGGCAGGCAGCCAACAGGGAGGACTGCAGATCATCTGTCTCTGGGCCAGAAGTGAAGTTTAAAATTACAGCTTAATGTCCATGCTCTGAAAATGGTTAACCTAGATTTCTCTTTACACTGGCTATTTAACAAAGGGGGTTACCCTGCAAAAGACCAGCTCTTTTCAAGTCCCTTTTTGTTTCAGCAGGAATGCAAGTACTTGATACTTGCAGATTTAATGCGATTTACAAGAAGATTGTAATTTTTGCTTCACATGACATTTATTCTTTTTAAATGTGTAGAAAACTTAATTTTGTATGTCTGAGTAGAGCAAGTGTTTGGCTGCCGTGTTTTATTTCTCTTGCCATTTCTCCACTTAATGGATCTCCTCCATCTCTTACTAGGTGCTTTTTGTTATCATTTAATAAGGGAGTCTTGACAGCCAGTGTTATTAACTCATGCATGGCTCAGCAGATAGTCTGTGTGTCCTCTATACTTATTACTGGATTAATACATTTGTGTAGCCTTTTAGCCCTGGCATGTTTACTGTTCTCTTGCAGGCACACTTACTGGTTATTTACAAAAGAAAAATACTTGCCTGCTTTCAATTAAAAACAATACTGTTTGTGGTTACTTTTTTGTAAACTTTCAAGTACTCATTCTTCTCTTTTACTGTTCTTTGTTTGGGATGATTATCAAGGAAAACTGCATAGGCTAAGATGCTGCTCTGATTTTCTTGTGTTTCATCAGAAACTGAAGTTTAATCTATTTCAGTAAATTTATGTGAATTATGGGAATATTTTTGTGAAGCTAATACTGTTGCTTCCCTCAGCTTACACATCTGAAGTTATGTCAGTCTGCTTAAATTTTTCTCTAGAGCTGCTGCTCTTCATAAAAAAAATCTATTCAGTACTACTGCAACTTATCAGTAGCCATTGGTGTTAAATAAACTGATTTGCGCCCATGATGTAAGACCCCTTGGTAATGGAGTGAATTTCACTTCCATGTTTTCAGGGTAGTAACTGACAGAAGAAACTGATTCCTTCAGCAGACCTCAAGCTGCTGACATAGTCAACAAAACATTCCATGTGATTATTTATTTATTTAACCTCAAGATCTTTCCCTTGGGCCATGTTTATTCCCTAAGAGCAGTTTTAAAATAACTCCTTGCTGTGGCCTCCAGCTGTCCTGAGTAGCTACATCGTGAGTTTAACACCAGTGATTTCATTGATTTCATTCTTGCCTGTAGGGTCTCTCGAGTAGTAAGAGAGGAGCTGACTGAAATTTTATCAGTTTTACTCTCCTGTTGCTGCAACCAACACTTTGAAATCAGGAAGATGCTGGCTCTTCTCATCACGTTTGGAGGATTGGGTTAAAAGTTCTGTAGCCAAAGCTGAATTTCATCCAGTGTAAAATGCGGTTGAAATTGTGACATAAGTGTGACAACTACTGAACTGCTTTTCTACTTGTTGCTTTATAAAAGGTAGTTTTCCAAAGCTTCTTGGTGAGTATGAAAGAAATTCAGTGCTATGTAGTTATAACATAGAGCAACTCAAGGAAAAAGTATAATCTAATAAGAAGCAGCACTGGGTTATAACAGGAACTTTAATTCTATATTTCATAGAATAATTTCTTGGCCTTGTGATGAAGCTTGCATTTTGGCATCCTTTTGGTGTTTCAGGATTCATTGGTTGAGGCGAAGTGTGGGGCAGTAGAGTGGCTGTATGTGACCCAACATGCTGTGGGGGTGGTAGGGAGTGAACAATGTTGGATTACAAGGTGAGCCGCACTCTGTAGAGGAAACAGTGCGGTGTTCACCCCTTATTCCCCAGAGAGTGTCATCTCTTAAGTTCCATCTTCCTTATGTTTTCAGGTCACCTTATGGAAAGTCTTTCCCAGAACACAGATGTTTAGATAGAAACAGAACAATACTGACCCTTGAAGGGTCTTGTGTGACTCTGCTCAATGTCACTGTTTCTTCCTAGGGAGCTGTGAAAATAGGAAATGAAAAAGGCAGATAGGAGGAAGAGCTGAGGTTCTTCCATGGGGTCAGAATCCTCAAATCAGTCCTATCTCCTTGCACTGTATGTTCTGCATCAAGGCTGAAGGATACCTGATTTAGTCTCATGTTTAGCCTGGAGAAGAGAAGGCTCCAGGGAAACCTTATAGCCACCTTCCAATACCTGAAGGGAGCTTATAAAAAGACTGGAGAGGGCTTGTTTACAAAGGCCTGTAGTGAAAGGACAAAGAGCAATGGTTTTAAATTAGAAAGGAGTGGATTTAGATGAGAAATAAGGAAGAAGTTCTTTACCACGACTGTGGTGGAACCCTGGAACAGGTTGACCTGGTTGGTGGTTGAGGCCCCATCCCTGGAGACATTCAAGGTGGGGCTTGACAAGGCTCTGAGCAACCTGCTCTAGTTGAAGATGTCCCTGCTCTCAACAGGGAAGTTGGAGTAGATGACCTCTAGAGGTCTCCTTCAACCCAGACATTTCTATGATTCTATGTTGCTAATGCCTGTTGAATGGCTATACCAGCTTTGAGAATCTGGTGGTCTGGGCAGTAGCAGAGCTGTGAGTTTGATGTTGTTCAGAGTGGCATTTGTTCATGTTTTTTTTTCAAGACAGACCATTATCTGTGCTAAAGGGGCAAGTGCCACATATTGCAGTGTTTCCTACAGTTTTTTGGTGTGTGAAGCCAAGAGGTTGATTCAACGGAGTCAAGAGGGTAGCACCATAAAAAAGCCCCCATCACTGTCACGGTGTGTTGACAGATCTGGCTTGTTGCTCTGCAGCATGGTCATGTTTAAAGGACCATTGTCTGAAGAGGTCTCTAAAGTACACTGATCTTCATCTGAGCCCAACAGCAGTATGTAGTAGTGATAAAAATGGAAAGAAAATAACATACAAAATAATAAAACATGAAGACGGGAAGGAGACACAGGACCATTGTAGTGCTGCTTTGCTTAACTTCTTGGGTGTGTGGTAAGTGTGCCTGTCTACTTTCTGGACAGGTTTGCAGTGTTAGCTGTGTGTTCATGGTTGTAGGTACAGTGTGCTAAAAGGAAAAACTAACATAATCCAGAATGCACTGGCTTCAGATAATCTTTTAAACTGAGATGAAGTGAAGGAACAGAAATAAATTTTCTTATCACACACATGAACTCTCTTTGCTTCTGCATTTTTCAAACTATCCTGTGTTCTCCCTCCAACACGAATATAACTCAGTTGCAGTGATGGGAGCCAGGGCAGGGCATATATAGCTGGATTTCCAATAGACAGTTATCTTCCAGTTCCTGCATTCAGCAGTGTAGAGCACTTTGGATTAAAAAAATAAAAATCAAAATCAGGGAGGACAAACTCCACTCGTCACTTGCTCATGAGTTGGGAGATAACAAATGTAAAAGACAGGAAATAAATAACTGTGTAATGTTATAAAGGGCAAACACAGGCAGACAGAAATGGCATTGGGCTGTTAGGAGATAGCCAGCTCCTGAAGGATCTCATGGACACTCTTTCTGCAGCTCAGGTTGCAGTTGAGGGGCAATGGCTTGTTTCATGCTGCTGGTTGCTGCCCAGGCTGCCTGTCCTTTCCAGTGGATAACAGTGTGTCAGATATTCACCGAGGAAGGTGTAACTCTTGGTAGAGTCCATATGCTGACTTCTGTACTCTGTTCCAGGCTATAGCTGTGAAGACTTCCTGCACAACTGCCTCTACCATGTGCCTTTCCACCCCCTGCATTACCCTGCAGGGTAATTGTGTTTGATTCAAGCAATGTATAGAATACAGGGCTCGTTGTTCCAGTGTCTGGGATGATTCATTTATTATCTCATCTTCAGAAGAGCTGGATTTGGCTGACTGTAGCTTCTGTTAGCTTTGTTGGCCAAATTCAAGGAATGTATTTAAGCAGTAGTGATTGAAACGATTTGTTTTCCAGAAGACATCTGGTTAGTATTGTCAAATAAAACCAGATTTAAGTAGTTACTCATAAAGCCTCTATTATGTCTTTCTGCAAGACCCTCTAGACAGGTATGTGTTTAGCCTTTGTTTTCTCAGTGCATCTGCCAGATCACTGCTCAGATGAGCAATATTAGGGTCAGCCCTACTAGTCGATAATCCTGCTGAGAAGATTATGGACTTAAAATAATCTTATGTTTCATTAAAGAGCTGCAAAATAGGGGGGAATCACTTCATAGCAACAATAGGTCTGGTTCAGGTTCAGAGACATTTCACGATGTGAAGTCCTTACCAACTGGAAACCTTAATGAAGTAAAAGACCATTAAAGGCTAGGGGTAGACCATATGTTCCAGAAAGACCCAGAAGCTGTAAAAACAGAAAAAAATAGAAATCAACTTATTTATCATTAATTTCAATACTCAGTAGTGGAGGTTCTGCCCCTGTATTCTGCCCTCTTTACTGTTCCTGAATTATTTGACAGTACATCTGTTGATGGTTTTGGCCAAGTTTCATGCTCCAACTAACCTTTTTAGTAAGGAATTTTGAAAAGCAAATATTCAAGTGAAACTAAGGAGAATTTGATGGGGAGTCTACACTGCATATGTTTGAAAGCTGCTCTTGTGCTGAAATTGAGCTATTTGGAAGCATTTAGGTTCCCTGTTTTTGGGTTCCATTATATAGTGCAGCACTGAGTGTAAAAACATACAGGGTAGTCATATGTAGATTGTTTCCATGATATACATGATAAGTGAAAGCAATTCCATTGAAAGGTTGAAAGATAAGGAAAATATGTTTCAAAATAAATGCTGATTATCCTATTTTTTCTTAAACTAGATTAATGTGTTTTCTTAATGTTTTGTGATAAAATTCTGGATCAGTAGGAAGATTTAGCTGAAAGATTATTGAGCTTCAGTCAATTTCAGATTTGTGCCTTTAGTGGAGAGGAGAAATTTGAACTGTTCCTCTCTGCAGTATAGTTATTTCAGTGCTAGGTAAATCAATTTCCATCACAAGGAATATCAGACTTCCAGTTGTTTCCCTTTTGCTTTTCTTCTTCCTTCTCTTAGATTGGGCTGTTATATGTGGTTGTTTGCAGCATTTTAGATTGCTTTGAGTTTGAGTTTAAGCATCCTAGAAGAAAAACAACAATAAAAACACCCTTCATTATTTTTGTATTAGTTGTGTTCAGTTGTCTAAGAAACAACAAATATCCATAAAAATTCTAGAGAAAAAGCAAGGAGAGTCATTTTAATGCCAGCATCAAACATACAAAATGAAGTAAATACATTTTTAAAATTAAGACATCTTGTCATCACTAAATGTAGTCTTATAACACACTTGCAGAAATTTTAATTAAGACAAACTGCAAGAATTATTTTGAACACTCCCCAGTGACAGCTTGTTAACAAATAGAATTTGTAATTGCTATTGCATTTTGTTGCCATTAAAAAGGTTTTCTGTATGGCTAAATCATGTAGTTTACCTGGGGAATTAAAGGTGGGGTTAAATGCATTTGTTTTTTTCAAAAGCTTCAAGAAAATAAACAATGTTTGCATTGATTTATCCCTGTGAAAGGTATTTTCACATTCCAGAGTTTCTTTTAGTTTGCATCCTTCTTAAAGACTTGCATCTGATTTGGACCCTTGAAATGAAATCTAACTGCATACTTGCTTTACTTTAATCCCACATCCATGCACTAGTACAAGCACCTGTGCAGCTGAGCCCTGAAGCACCTTGGAGAAAGTGATCTGGAAAGGTGCCCTTCCCAACAAGAGAGTGAACACCTCTGTGTTGAAGGGAATAGCCTTAATATAAATGCATTTGGTTGCTTTCAATAAGATTTCTCTGAAGCATCCATTCCACAGACTTCTTCCAACAGCCCACTGTTAAAGTTGCCTGTATCCATGGAGCCCAGGACATCTTTGTTTCTGGGAAACTCTGCACAGCATCTGTCGTTAAAAGCTACCTGTGTGACTGAACTTGGCTGCTTATTCAAGAGAGGGGACACAGATAACAGTCTTTGAAAAGGTCAATAGACCTTTCTTGTTATTTAACAGATAAGGAGGCCTTGCGAGAAAAGGTTATGTTTTTCCAGTGAGCTAGAAACCTGTCACTTCATGTGGCACATGCTTATGGAAGAAGTGGGTTGGGTACCAGTGTTTGCTGTCTCCAAGCTTGTCTTATGCTTTTCTATATGTACTGTTAAAAATAAAGATCTAGAAATAGCAATATCAAATTGCATTTTGGGGGAAGAAAGGGGAATAATAAGGAAGGTAGCTGCACTGGCAAAGGCTGGTATTAGCCAAAGCATCTAGATCAAGCTATTGAGAAGGTTTTTTTCAGCTAGGCTGCCATGGTACTACATGTGTTGAAATTCCTGACCCATTAAAACAGGAGTCTGAACAAAAGGGCACACTGGATATATCACAGCTGAGGTTCATGAACTTGCTTTGCAGTCAGCATTGGTTACAGTTCAGTTGTTTACACAAGTGCATCATTGTTGTGGCTTTACAACATATTTTAAAGCTTTGATATAGAAATACTTCCTGTGATAGTCAAGTTCTGCAGATGATATGGGGATTTATACATTTAAGGGAAATGGGATTTGAGCCAAGCTGCATGAATTTTTGGGAGTAATATAATGTGGTAGAGGCAAGCTGTCTGCCTCATATTTAGATCCAGGGACAAAAATAGATGTTGCATTGGAATTAAATTGAGCTGCTTTTTTTAAAGTCAAATTTAGCATGAGATATTTGTCATAAACAAGATTGCCTTTGTACAGCTCTGCTTTTGTCCACACAAAGAGAGCAGTGCATTCTTATCCCCATTTTACAAATGAGGGACTCATAAAGAGGCACGGAGCAAAAGGCAATCATTTTAGTTAGCTTTACAAATCAGAGACCTTTGAACCGGGGCGTCTGTTTTAATTACAGTCGCAGGCACATTCATGCTCAGCAGCCTTTTTATCTTGAAAAGTTACCTCCCTGAAATTTGCTTGTTAACTGCATAGTCCAGAGTTGCCTTACCCACGTCTTACTGCAGCACTGCAAGCAGAAAGAGAGGCAACAGCACCAGTTCAAGAGGTTCCCAATTTGGTAGGTGTGCTCAGACCATGTCGCCATAGACACCAGTACAGCTAAGTCCCAAGCAAAGCGTAACTGACTGCTACGTTATAGGTGGCAACTTTTTTGCCCAGTGTTCATGGCACACTGTTAGCCTGTGTTCACAGCATTCTTGAAGAACTTAAATTTGTATCTACATGAAAATACTTAAAACTTGTAGCACTGTATTTTAAGCAACTCTTGGATGGGAAGTCCATCATCATCATAAGTAAAGATGTTACATTCTCCTGCCTCTTTTGATAAGAGATGCCTGCAGCATTGGACCCAGTGTCAGTCATGACTGATGTGGTGAAGATGAGAGTTTTTTCCTTAGTTGACTTTATCCTGAGGTGCCTCACTACACACTCAGGTGCTGCAGGCAGAGTGTAAAAACCTTATTGGATTCTGAATTTAGGAAACCCATACATGAAATTTAAATTGTGTCTATCTGTAGATGTAAGTTCTTGTCTGGGTCTATCCCAAAGTGATTTGCTCAGATGAAGCAATGCTGGGTTTGGAATACAGGTCTTCTGACACCCACACATGCTTGTCACAAGTCCAGGAGGTCTTCGTTGTCTCAGCTTAAATGGAAAAACAAAATCAAAATATTCTTGAAGTAAATGGAAATTGTATGCAGTTATTTTTCAGCTTTGAAACAGAAGGTTATTTAAACATAAAAAGCAGTGATATAGTACAGAGTGCAGTGTCACATAAAGTAATGGTTCATTTTTTAAAGTTTGCTTTTGCAAGACAAATGTATATTGTAGTACAGTTTGTCTGGTTGTAGGTGGAATTTTGAAATGCTACTTGTAAGACAGTGTTTGTGTAGTTGCAGCTTAGGGAGGAACATGGTTTGTGGGTATTTACAGAAGAAGGGTTTGGCTGCAGTGTTTGAAGAGTAGAAAAAACAAATTTCTGACCTCAGGGAGTAGAGCAGTTTTCCAGTGATATGTGCAGTGAGAGGATAAATGTGTTTTAATATACCAGTCAGCAGATTTATTTCTGTAGTTGACAATTTAGCTGACTCTTGCAGTTAATAGCTTCTCTCTAGTACCAAAAAAAAAAAAAAAAGAAAAAGAAAAAATATTCGCTCTACAAAATGCAAGTTACAACATGAAAGGCTCTGCCAAGAAGTCACCCTGACTTTAACTGATATAATTCTTCAAGCATGCAGATGCAGCTATCAGCTTATTGCTTGTCCCTTCATGGTGACAAGGAGACAACAAGAAGGAATGGTTCAAGGCTAGTAAAGTGTGTGCTGGTATTTCCCTTTTCTCCCTCTGCACCAGGGAGTTTCTGTCTCAGCAGCTTTGGGCAGCTCTGCCAGGTAGGCAGCACATCTGCCCTTCCAGACTGGTCCACCTGGCATTTTCTCTTGGAGTTTTCAGTGATTGGTCTCGATTTCCAGGTGCTGTTCTTGGATATGAGGCAATTTCAGATCTTTCTGGGACAATATTTTTCTGTCTTTCATTGTTTGACCCATCCAGTAGGATAGCTATTTATGCCAACCAGGTCAGAGCTATTTAGATGTCTTCTAGATGTCTACCTTGAATAACCTTACTGCCAAGTTTCTAAGTTTCTACTTGTGAATATCATGGCAGTTGTATTCTTTAACTAGTGTATTTAATGGTTACTAATAAATACATTAAAAATCCAGCTTTCTGTGTTGCTATGTTAAAGTTTTTAATACATGCTTGCAAAAGTGTGTCTGAGTATGGAGGTGTGGATGTAGATAGCTACAGAGCTTGAGGCCTGATCCTGCAACAGTCATGTGAGCAGTGTTTACTTATACAAGTAATCTCATTAGGTCTAATTAAGTGAGTGATGACTGCACATTCAGGCCTGAGGCATGGAGGACTCGTCCAGGGTAGTGATAGAAAGCTGTGACTCTGTGCTTCTGCTGGGCCTGTGCTCTGGGGAGATGTCCCAGGCTCAGATGGGGTCCAGCCCTGGAGCACCTGGAGCTTTCTGCCCTGCAGCCAGGTCAATATGGGGCACCCCAACCCTGACAGGCAAAAATAAGAGTTTTCAAAGAAGCTAATGACATATTACACCTAGTCTTGCACAGTTCATTTAGAATTAATTAAAAAAAAAAAAAAGTCAACTTTTGAAATTTATCATGAATGCATCTCCCTCTGACCACTTCTGCTGCCTGCAGGGTGATGCATTTTCCTTCATATAAGCTTCAAGGTACTGTGACTAGTTTTAGTGGTTGGCAATGGAAGCTTGGCAGGTTCAAAATGTTACCAAAGTTGGTTAAGGAGAGGAAAAAGCCAACACGGCCAGTCCCCTCCCAGCAAACCCAGCCTTCAGTCTCAGAGCAGTGCAATGCGTGGGCCTGACTAAGCAGACAAGGTAAATGTTAATCCTGGTTTTCCATGGTAATACCATGTCAGACAAATTACGGAGGTATCAGTGCTATGCCTTCTGTTCACTGGAGATTTGTGGCTCAAATGATCATGTAACAATATGTCTTTAAGTTGTTGAAAAAGCACTAAGTCACCTCTGCATGTGAGACTGTATGCTACCAGGTCAGAGTCAAATGCAATTATGTGTAAGTTCCTTGTAATAAAATGAAGAGGAGATCTGATCTGAGAGGCCTCGGAGGTATTTTCATACACTTGTCCTTGACTGGATGTCACAGAGATGATGAGTTTTTACATGCAGAGGTTAACCACAGCAGCACTGAATCCAGTGCCTGTGTTCGAAACTGGTGCAAATTGCACTCGACTGATTTGAGCCCTTGCTCTCAGCATGGTGCTGCTGGTACCTGCCTCATTCCCCTGCTTATTTAACAGGAGGGAAGAGAGCAGAGAAGTGTGATGTGCTCATGTGTTGTCAGTGAGAAGCACATCCCCAGCATGCTTCTGTCTGACTCCAGAATTTAGCAAACCCTGCAGTGCTGTAATCCCAAGCAGACATAGGATGGTTGGGTATTTGGCAGCCACTTAGGCATAATATTATCAGGCACTGACAGCTTTAATGCTTTTTGTTGTGCATCTCCTGAAAATCATATCTACCCTGTTCTAGTAACTGGAAATGATGAGGGGACTTTTAAAAGGGTTTTTAACACATGTACTTTCCTTCATGCTTAATTAAAACCACTCTGTGAACAGCAAGATCCAAATTCAGGCAGAATTTCCTTTTCTGGGAAGGGTTTAACTTGTACCATAGAAGTGAGAATAATGATATTCTAATCTTATTATGGTAATTTTTAAGCAGAGGAAGTTTTGAAATTTAATGTAACACTAGTTACATTAATGGGGCACAAGAATATTATTGCATGTTTCAGATCAGATACAGGAAAGATTACAACTTGGAACTTGACTGCAGCATGTTGAAGACTGCAGATTGGAACTGGTAGGTACATCCTCATGAACGGGTGTTTGTGTCCTGCCTTATGCAGTCTTTTGGGGTTTGCCCTGGCAGTTCTTAGGCAGAAATATGGAAAGGCTGTGTATGATTTTTGGTGTTGGATAATGTGGGTAACAGCAGCCCTGCTGCTGGGTCCAACCAAGAGCATGCATGTCCCTGGCTCAGCTGGTACTAATGTATTGTCATGTTCTTAAAACCAAAGATTATTAACAACTAGAATTGGCTGTATTTTGCTCCCTAGACAGCTTTCTATCTCTGGAAAGACTTGCATAACTATAAGAACTTTTTCCTAACTCAGTGTATAATGTTTATTTTGGATTGAGTTGGATTGTGGGACTAGGACAAGGTATTGCTCCTCTGGGAAAAAGGAAACATAACTGGAGTCTTCCTTAGAGAAATAATTTCTATCCTCTTCCTGGTCATATCTTGCATAAATAAGAAACGTTTATCTGATAATAAAAACCTGATTGCTTACATAAGACCATATGCACCTTTAATAAATAGAACAGTTTATAAATAGATCTTGCCATGCTTTGTCTGTCAGTGGCAGTAGCTTCAGTTAGATGCAGTGATTGACCTTGTGCTGAGCTTGTGGGCTGTTGAAGTGTGAAGTAAAAGGTACCTGTCTAAAATCTACACTGATGTTTGTTGGCCTCAGTGTTTCCTGCTGTGCTGCAAACAATGAGCAGTGACAGTCGATAAATTGAAACGCTGCTCCTGGGGACAAATGAGTTTTTGTTGGTGTGATTCACCTGGCAATTTGTAGTGATTCTCTTGGCTTCTTCAGCACATTGCTGTGAGAGCTTTTGACGTTACACAGATCTTGTATTGTGGACAAATGGAGATTGTGAGCTTCATAAACTGCCAGTTTTTTATTGTCAGTCCACTTGAATTTGTGCTGGACTTCAGAGCTTTGGTGTTTACTTCCTTAAGTTTTTGGAGCTCTTCTGGGCTTCGGGAAGTGCATTATTCATCATCTTCAAGTCCTTTAACTTAGGAGAATAAATAAAGTCAAGCAATTAATATCAGAGGGTGAATCTATCATGTAATTTAAGAACCTGTCACCCTTGGGTCGTGCTGCTCCTGGTGTTGGACAGCTACAGAAGTGGCCTGCCAGGACCCTGGCCGTATCCCAGTAATGAGAGTAAAAAAACCACATTTTCTTATTCACCTCTTGGGTTATATTCATGTTTGTTCGTGGTGATTAGAGACTGCTCTGAAGGTAAAACTTACAGTGAGTAAGTTGACAGCTTAGCCTGGTAGCCCATGCTGCAAGCTAACATAGGTCTTTGGACTGTCTTATTCTGCTGCAGCCAACTTATCCCTGTTGATTTGTAGCTCATATTGACAAACAGCCCATTGGGGTGCTCACATTTGTGAATGTTATGTGCTGGATCTGGCTGGATCCAGTGCCAGATTTGAAAGGGCAGTGGAGGAATTTGTTTTACTCGGTTACTGGCGGTCATTTTTCACCCCCCTCCTGAAGTGCAGCAGCTGTTTGCCAGATGTGCGTACCATTGGCATGCTCACATGTGCAAAACAGGCAACCAGGGTTGCCAACCCCTTGTTCCTAAGATGTAGCAATTGATCTGGATCTCAAAACCCACCACTGCTGCCCTTGGTCCTTGAATTGAGAAAGAAGTGACAGATTCATGCCACATACCTTTTTGATACCAAACAAAAACATATGATAGGCCAGGACGTACACCTGGGCCTGACGGAAATGACTAGTTGTCAGACTGCTAGCTTGCCACCTTGGTGTGCATGTGCAGATACAGGGGAGCCTGTGCTGACTATATCCTCCTACAGCTGTGGTTGCTCTAGGTCAATTGCCCCATCAGTACAGTGTCCTTTGGACCTCAGTCTCAAAGCACCTGAATGTAGCAGCAGGAATGTGTGCTAGAGTTGCCAATTGTAACTCCACTTAATCATTTGCCAGGCAAAAGTCTCTCTAAAACCTGGCCCTCAATATAAATATTGCATGTTTTCCATTTTAAGAGGTGTTCAGAAGATCAAGATAAGAAGACATACCATGCAATCACAGCAAGTCTCCAGCAAGTGATGATAAAAGCGCTTTGTGTTTTGATAATGCCTGTGTATTGTGCAGAAATTTCAGTTAAGACAGAAATGTACCAAATAATTTTCTTTTTGCTTTCAACAGATTCATATATCTATCTCTGAAAATGTAAAGCTAACAGTTTGACTGGGCTGATGAGTTTGGTTGCCGCATCTTGAACATTTAATTTTTCCTTATGCTCTGGCGTCTGTTACTCTTTAGCACAGTCACACTGAATATCAATTAGGAGACGGGAAGATGATTGTGGAAAACTTGGGTGAGGGGGATGAGATGTGATTGGGATTTAGCCATTTTGAGTGGGGATGCAGGTTTTCTTTGATTTCTCTCTGAACTTCAAAAACATTTTCTTCATTATTAAGCTACGTATGCTCTGCAGTAACATGAGATTTTGAGATCCCCATGATTTGCATTCCTCTCTCCAAAATTACAATAAATTATCTCTTTCATGGGCAGGAAGACAAGACAATTGGTCAGTGCCAAACTTATTTAGCAGATGGTGCTTGAGTAGCAAGCAACATCATGGTTTCAAGTGCAAGGCACATAATGGATGTCTACCGGCCTGGCAGATGAGACCCCCGGTGTTACTCACATGCTTCTGTCTCCCATCCTGCAAGATGCTGCCATCTGTCAAGACACCGAGCCAGGCCTCGCTCAAATAAATAAATACATACATACATTTATTTCCCCCTTTCTTGACAAAGCTCTTGCCATCTCCTGGGTTAAATAAAAACCATGTGTATATATGCTGTGAGTGGGCTTATGTATATAGTATCTGTGAGGGAGGGGAAATACAGATACAAATCCTAGAAATGCACCTTTGTGTTCTGTCATTTGGGGCAGACAATGCTAATGCCTGGTAAACATTTACAGAAAAAATATTCGGTGCTTTTTTTAAATGCAGTTGGACACCAAGTGTAAGATTGTCCTGAATTAATCTCCCCTCTCTGTCTTTATCGGCAGAGTGTGACAAGCTGCGGCGGGATGGCTACCGGAGCTCGCAGTATTACTCTCAGGGCCCCACCTTCTCCTCATCCTCCAGCGGGATCTGTGCAAGTTACCAGGATGATTATGAAGAGATTGAACAAAAGGTAATGGTGGGGGGCAAAGTGCTGGAAAAAGACATGCTTGCTGCCATTTAATTGCCTGCCCTAACGTTGTTCAAATAAGGTAGTATTTTTAGAAGATGCAGATGCTTATTCCTTTGAATTACTATAATGTCGTATGATTTCTATAGTCTCTTTAAAATCTCAATCTATCCATGCATCTATATAAAGTTCCCACTGGTACATTCAGGGTGTGAAAGCCAGAAAGAGTTTGATAATATTCTGGACGTTGGACCCCAACAAGGGTAGCAGTTTTGAATTTAAGTGTTTACGCTCAAGGAGGAGAAGAGTTACTAGGCAGCCATCCATGTACTCCAATTGTAACACCTTTGAATTGCTAATACAGTTACAAAGTTTCATTAGGTGGAGGCTTTGTCCTAATGCATTGAAACTCTTCTAGTAAAGATAACCAGAAGAATGAGTGATTGCCCACCGAGCTGGGTTTATCAGCTTTCTTTCAGTTTGCTTCATGATTTTCTTGTTTATGTATCCACATCTCAACTCAGAATATGCTTAAATTTGAAGCTGGAAATGAAAGAAAGACAGAAAGAAAGAAAGAGAAGGGGTAGTTTAGCACTACTGTAAGGAAGTTGTGAAGATGTTATGTACATCAATTTATATACATTTCAATTACAGAACTAGTAAGATGCATTAATGTTCTAAAGAAAAAAAAAAAGAAATTTTACTCCTGTGTCCTTACCTTACCCTGTTGTGCCTGTGAGCTCTGAAAGAGAAGCTAACTTTGGTGTGGTGGTATAGGACATTACTGCTGGGATGGACAAGATGCATTGGTTCTTGGCTGTCCAAAGCTGGAAAGCTGGAGCTCCTGGGATTTTTCAATATAGTTATTCTAGAATATTTTGCTAAAAAATCCATTTCCACAGAGAGTGGGAGGATATTCTTGTTTGAGACACAATTTAATTTATTTGTATCATTGCTAAACCATATGTACAATAGACCAAAAATGTCTCTCTGTTTACAAAGTGGGCAAATCCTCAGAACTCACTTTAAAAGGTACAGTGTTTTCAGTTCTGTCCTCTGCGGTTTTTCTTTGCATAATACAAGGTGGTGATTGCATTATATCTGTGTATTGGCAGGGAATGTTAGAGCATCTTGTTTAGCTGTGTGTGGTATATACTGGCAGTGAGCAAAGAATGTAAAGCACATTCATGCTGTGGAATGCATTATAAATATAATCTGCAAAACCTTGGTGAAATTGGTAGAATTATGATTTCCATTGGGAAAGTACTAATACCTTGTTTGTTGCTATTAACACACTTCATGTATACGTATATGTTATCAACTGGTCTTAGCTAATGCTGCACAGCATATGACCATCTGCACATGTGAAACCATTGTAACCATAAAAAATACAAATACACTTTTTTTAACAATCCAAATGACAGCATATAAGCATGAGAGAGGCCTCTTGGAGACAGAGCCATCATCCTTATCTTGGTTAAGGGTTTTTTTTGAGTATTAATGTGTTACAATTCCTGTGCACTCTGAAAAAAATTAATGCAACTAATTATGTTTCTACTATAATAATTCCAGGTCAAATTGGGATTGTCTCCTTTAAATATTTTTAGCTGAAAGGATGACTCAGAAGTGTGGAGAAAGACAATTGCCAAACACAGTTTCAGGTGTTACTGATGATTTCAGAACCTTAATCTTAATCCTGCCACTCTTATTTGCAGCTCAGAAAGGCATTGATCCCTTGCAAAAGACAGCATGGTTCTCCCTTCATATTGTACAACTGGGTGTTTAGTGGTGTCCTTTGACCAGTATCAGTGTTTAGTTTCCTTTTTTTTTATAATGGCCTAAAATTTTACTCTTTTTAAGCAAACACTTCCCACAGCAGATCTTTGAATTTGAATTATAATCCCACTGGTAAAGTGCCAGGTAATTCTAATAAGTCTTATGCCTTAAGCAAGTCATATTTCAGCTGTCAGAAGAGTTTTTCAGCAGCAGTGTGGAACTGGGGTCACCAAAATTCCATGATTCAAGATGTGAACTCTTCACCACTAAATGAAAGCTTTGTAGCTTGTTATCCGTTCAAAGCAAAAAAGCGGCAACGTTTAAATTCTGTGCATCCAGTACTTAATAGTTGACATTCAAGAACAGCAGACTAATGATGGATGAGTAGCTATTTTCTGTTCAGAAATTTGCTTCGAGGTTGACATAATTGCCACCTTGCAGAAAAGCTATGTTTTTCTACATGGAGTGACTTCACAAAGAAAACCATCTTTTCCTATTCTTTTAAATCTGCTTTTAGAAAAAAATATAATCAGATATTCTTGTCTGTGAAACCATGGCTGGGTGATGTGAGAGGACACCTCGTTCCACAAACATGCTCAGGTTTTGTAGAGGTGTCTATCAGCAGAGGGTAATTTTCCTACCAGAAAGCACATGGTTCACCTTAAGTCTTATAAAATGTCTAAGATAAGTGGAACATTTTCTATTCTAAAGGTATACTTCCAGGGAGAAGCAGGCAAGTTCACTCACCTCAAAAACACACAAAATTAGAAAACATGGAAAGCTGAAGTCTCTGTGTGGTAATTGATACAAAATGAAGTTCTTGGAACTTCTGTGTTGTTTCCTACAAGTTACATGAATGGAGCATGGGTCAAGCTCCACTGCAGTACTGATCTTAATTGAGTTTGTTGGAGTTTAAATTGGTTTATCTGGATTTTACATCTCACTGCTGTGACCAGTGTCCTCCTTTCTGAGAGTGACAGAGCTCTGGAATGTGCTGCCCAGGGAGGCTGTGGAGTCTACTTCTCTGGAGACATTCCAGACCCACCTGGATCTGTTCCTGGGTGACTTAGTCTAGGTGATCCTGCTCTGGCTGGGCGTTTGGACTAGATGATCTTCTAGGTCCCTTCCAACCCCTAACATTCTGTGATTCTGTGGTTCTCATCTCTTGCATATCACTGTTGGTGTCACAGCTTGAGAGCTATTCCTGTTCTGTAGTGCTGTAGTCAAAGATATATTGAGATGTCATTTTCAAATTCTGGTTCCCTTTATGTTCTGACATGTATACATTGTGTATATTAAGTGTATTTGTCTTTTGTGTGTGTTTTTTTTTTTCTCATTCTTTTTTCTTTCTCTTTTTATCACTCATTCTCTTTGTTTCTTTTTGTCTTGCTCAACAGTCTAGTCTGTTAGACTGCATCTCTCAGTCTTGCATTAGCGCCTGCTGTAACTTGGTTCCCTGGAGCAACAAGGTACATTGCCCACGAGTGGGACCATCCAGCTGCCCTATTTGCAGCTTGATGTTACTTGTAGCATGTAGCATATCTGCAGCCTTACTCTGTTCTTAGCCTTTGGTTGTTACCTGCTTCTGTTACGTGTTTACAAAAAATAACAATCAGCTGCTGGGCAGAAGAATGCCATGCCAGTTTTGTCTCCTTTAATTTTTTTTCAGTACTCCTTCTTGACTGCAGTCCAGTATCCTCTTTTTACTTGGTTCATTTAATTTTTTAAAATTCCTTTTCGTCTATTAACATTTGCCTCCTTTGAAACCCCTCACCCAGTGAACACTTGCTACATTGTTTTTTAAGTAGCCAAGAAAAACCCTTACTTGTTTGGAATAATTTATTTTTCTTAAATGATGAATGTGAGCTGCAGAGAGTACTTGCTCCCAGGCATGCAGTGTATCATGTCTTTATTCCATCTATGAAAATGTTTGCATGCCAAAAACTCATGGTATTTTTCCCTAGGTCCTGTCATTTGGCTTATGAACTTTATGTTGATACAATCTGTTAAGCTTTGGATGCAAAAACTTTTTTCTTAACAAATGTTTATTAGTAAATAATAAATGCCTATGTGGGGGCGGGGGAAAAAGATATTTTTTTGCCACTGTTCTCAGCCAGACAGTTAGCTGTCTTTTCAGTATCTGCAAGAAACTGTTCAGTACTTTAAGTGAAGACAAATGCTTTAACTGTATTGGCTTGGAGGACTTGAGGAGATCTAATCCAAAACTTTGCTCAGTGTTAAGAGGGTCTAAAGCAGTTGGGCACTCGGGTTTGGAGGTGAGAATGCCTGAGATCCTTGAGGCTCTAGCGAAATTTGAGATACTTTGAGGTGGTGGTGTCATCAGTTTGTCTCCCTGCCCTTCTGCTGGGGTGCTTTGGTAAGCAGCACATGTATTCTATACTGAAATACACTTTTTTTGTGTTTTTCCTTAAATACTTCTGAAGGTGCTGAGTTGAAACAGCAATTCAAAGCATAAAATGCCAAAGCATAAGGAAGTGAGTGAAGTTACTCTTTAAACAAATGAGAGTAATTTTTTACTCATCACATACACTGTAGAACTGTTGCAGAAATTGTGCATGCTGAAAGTTTGCATGAGTTCAGAAAGCAAAAGGATAAATTATTGTGGGGGTAAGGGTTCCATCCAATGCTGGGAGAATATTCCAAGGAAGTTGTCCACTGTGCGCATCCTCCTGAATTAATTTCATCTGTATATCACCGATTGGCTGTTATCATAAGGCAGATGCTAGGGAGGCTTTTAGAGCTTTGAAGTGATGCAGTACGGCCCTTCTTATGTTTTTAATCCCACTGCAGCTGAGGAAAAAGGAACATTTCTGTATTGCTGGTTAAGGTGGTAACTTGCTTGATGGTCAGTAATTCCTGCTGACAAAAAAAAAAATAAATCTTGTTTACTAGAAACAGTGAAGGCTATGAAGTGAAGGATATCAAAGTTCTCTAGTGCAACTGAAGAGCTGTGTGTAGAAGTAATAAAAAAGGAATATTCTTAGAAAATTGGGGAACTTACACTGGGGACCTTGTTCTGGAGGACACCAAATATGTCAATATGTGTCTAATTCAGCCTAAGTAACAATCCATTTAAATTTATGATGTTGGCAAGTGTTCCATAACACTGTGAAACCTGCAGGTTGAATCAGGCACATAAAGTGGTAAGTGATATTTTTGACTGACCAAGAGAGAGGAACTTGTGTTTTGTTTGATTGTTTGCTTTGTTTTGTTGTTGTTGTTGTTGTTTGGTTGATTGGTTGTTGGTTTGTTTTGGGTTTTTTTCCACTTAATATCTTGATCCCTTTGCATTGGGTAAAAGGGCACTTGAAGCCATCCAACCTAGTAAAAGGCTGGAGAAGAAATAGGATGTTGATAAATAGTGATAGACAGTTGAATTGGTGTGGCTGCTGCCTGCAACACTATTTTTTCCCCCCCTCTATTTTGTTTTTCTGAGAATTTATAATTTCAGAAGTGATTGCAATATATACAGTGAGGTAATTTGACGTGACTAGAATCTTGAAGTTCCTTTGCTGAAAGGTAAAATTTGTATGGATTGATTTTTTCTCCTGGAGGTCCCATCTTTTATAAAACTGTGGAGTATAAACCCCTGGACCATAAAATAAATAGGGTATCTGGGCAGAGCATGCTGCAAGATACATGGCACATACTCATCTGTCACCTAGGACCTCTCACGTGGCATGAATGTGCTGAGATAGTGAAAGCCTTTTGTTCTATCTCAGCAGCCGAGTAGGCTGGGGGACAGTGTGTCAACAAGGCTTTGGAAACACTCTGGCTTACTGAGCTGTGTAGCTTGTCTATAGGGTATTTATAGGCCATTTTTCTCCTGGGTTCTTGTTCCCCTCTGATGCATGTTTATGGAAACACTGCAAGGTCCAAGGCTGCTGTTTCCACATCCCACCTTTTCCCATGTCCATTAAAAAAGATTGAACTAAAAAAAATATTTCCTGAGATGAGTGTAACATCCTGTTGTACAGAAATCTGACCATTCGAGTCTAGCAATAAGATTATTATGAATGGGAGATGTTTTAAAATGGGACAAGTACTTTTTGTTCTACTAGGAACATAATGTTTATGATCAGCTTTGCTGGGTAGATACGCAGTCTGCATAGTCCAGTTCTGGTTTTGATATAGTAGACCTTACTTCAGAAGTCCTTTCTGTTACATAGCAGCAATTCACTGCATCTTCTGACAAGCTCCTATGTTGTAAATCTGGGTAAGTTTGTTAAAAATATGTAAATCCCTATTTTTATCCTGATTATAGTGATAAATAATTTCTGTGTGAAGAAAGCTGAAGGATGATCTGCTGTTTTCCTCTATGTACAATAAAGCTGTGTATGGCTTTGTCATGTCAGTTAAAAGTATATTCACATAAAAAAATAACCCTAAACCACTATCATTGTGAGTTCTCTGGAAGAAAGAATGTAAGTAGAGACAGTCATGCTTCTTTAGGAACTGAGGGAAGTGTACCTACAGGTGAAACATGACACCCAAAACCCCTTGCAAGTCATACTGAATTATTTTGTAGAAATACATGCCACTGTCCTATGGCAGAAGATCCTTCCTGCTGACACAGTGCTTTGAACTCAACTGCACAACGAGGTTTTCAGTTTTCATTTGTTACATGCTCACTGGTCTGAGTAACTTCTCACCATCTTACTCCATCTGTCCCCAATTTTCTCAAGTTTTAATTCTGCAAAATTAGTCAATGTTTTTCTGCTTTTTTTTTTTTTTTTAAAAATAATAATTAGGATTCCCTTGTAGTAGATACTGCAGTTCTTTTGTTTTTGTTTTTTTCTGTGTATTTATATACTGTCATGGCAAAAGTGTTCTGCTTGGTGTGCAAAATTTCCTTGAAAAGCAAGGGTGGCTTTGTAGTCAATATCTCTGCTACTTGACATATTGGAGTAGCCCCTGGTGACTGCTCTATGACAGCTGAGACCTGGCACTGCGGCGTAATCTGAATGTGACAGATATTGATGTTGACAATATCAACCAAGCAGAGTATCTGAAGGTCACTGGAGCTCGTCCTTAACCCCACACAAACTGCAAAACCAGGCTTGAGGTGTCTTCCTTAGTGCCCCAGTCTCATAAGAGAAAAGCCCTTTGTAGAATGCAGAAAATTATGCTTCTTTGCCTCAACCTCTGATTACTCTTTGAAGTGCACTCATATGTGCCTCCTGTGACACTGGCCCAGCACCTCTTTGCCATGTTCCTTACAAACCTTTTCTGCATCTCAGCTGTTTTTAAACCTAATTGGAAAGAAACATGGCTTGGAGGCAGCTTTCCCTTCTGCAATGGCATTTCTTTCCAGATTGCTTAAGTTAATGAAGGTTTTTATGAATTTGAGTGATTGGAGGTGGGAAAGTCCTTGTGTTTGCATGTAAGTACACACATACATTTGTGTGCCTATGCTGTATATGTGTATAAACAGTGTACATACACTCATAAAAAAAGATAAGCACTCATATTTTATGCAAATGGATTTTAGAGCCTTTTAAAAACTAATCAGGCCTGAAAAAAAACCATTGGTGTCTTCCAAGAAACTTGTGCTGAAAAAATTTCTGGGGCTTTTACAATGATGAGCAACATCTATCCCATCTGCAGCCTCTCTATTAAAGAAATATAAGACAGAGAGAAATGGAATATTTCCTTAAAGAAAAGCACCCACATTTCAGTGTGGTTCCAAACTGTGGGGTGGCATCAGGAGTAATTTAGTTGCCTGAAACATTGTTTTTGTTGTTGCTTAAAGAGATTTTACTTTTCTGTTCTTTAACTTTTTGCCTGGAAGTTGATTTATTATTTTTTTTTAAATTAAATAAAATATTGAACCATGTCCTAAAGGATATGAGTTGAAGCATAATAGAATAAATAAATGGTTATTTATTTATAAACAGTGGAAACTCCTCATAGTAACAGGAAGAAAATTAAAATCAGAAATGTTAAACATTGGTTGGAGCACAGTGTCCGAGCATGTCTTTTGTATAGCTCAGCTTCAAGAGAAAACAGATTGCTTTAGACTGAAAACCCATCGTAATTTAAAAAATCCATCTGTTATAAATAGCTGTGATATTTCAGCAGTACAGCAGTGAGGGAGTAACTACCAGGAGAGGCAGTGATCCAGTACTGAAAATGCTGGTTTGAGTAGTATTCTGGTCTCCAAGGGGAGAGAGGAATAAAGAAAAGGAGGGGAGGACTATAACTGTTGTCTGGAGATAGAGAGGGAGGTCCCAAACCAAACACCCCTGAAGAAGAGGAGTTGGGAGTTTGCAGAGATCTCTGCTAGTTCTGCAGCCACTACACACTACTCGCCCATGTTTTTATTTTCTTTGTTTAGCCAGGGGACAGGAAGAAGCAGAGGTTGGTTTTCCTTTAAGTCTTCCTTTCTGCTTCTAGGATTACCTGGGATGCCTTGCTGGCAGGTGTGGGGAGGACAAAAGATTGCTTCTTCTGGGTTTCCTTGGAGCTTATGACCATCTTCTAGAAGCCCCAGTGATGTCTTCTGCATGCCCTGAAACTGCCTGTCCCTTGTGTTTTGCCATGGACTAGTACTGTCCTATCAATATAAAGCTACATCGTGTCTTTCTCTGCCATTACTGGCATGCCAGCGTGAACCTTGTAATGATATCTGATTTTCTTCCCAAGAGCACATGGCTTTTATGGCTTATAAAACTCTGTTTGGTGGAAGGATTTGCAGAAGCTGTTACAGTATTTTATTTATGGTGCACAACAATTTTTATTTCATTGGTGGTTTGATTTTTTAAAGTGAAACACTTATTATGGAGGTGAAATTTGCCACTTTGATAAGGAATTACTTTTAAAATGACTATTTTACTAATATTGCTAACTGCTTCACCTCTGAAAAAAATGGGCCAAATGAACCCTGGACTGTGGCATGAGCTTCTTCAAGGCCGAAGCAAAGTTATTCTTGCAACCTCACTAGCCCATGGCTGACGATTTTGTAGCCTGAATTGGCTGGTTCTTTCATTGATCTCTACCAAAATCTCTATCTTCATAACAGGCTTCCTGATGAGGCCTTACACATTCTTACAACCAGCTTTGCTTTGAGCAAAGCAGTGCTCAAATCTCGTATTTCTAATAGGACACTGGGAAGGAAGGGGAGGGGAAGGGAAGGCGAACCACGGTGCACTGAGAGGTGTTAATCACTCCAGGGACGATGTCAGTGTGCGAGATAATTAGTTACTGCGCTTTGCAATGCTTGAGACCACTCTTTTCTCTCTCATTGCTCTATGTTCCTTAGACTGATCAGCTGTCTTGGATAAATACAATCTAGGTGGTTTGGTTTTGGTTGTTTGTTTTTTTTTTTTTAATCACTCCTTACAAAAGTATGATAATTGTGAGGGTTATGTTTCCTTGTTTCCTCCACAAGCAATGGTGCTGACTGCAGCAGCAATACCTTAGTAATACCTTTGGGTTTTTTGTTAGTAAACTTACACTGTTGCATGTATTTCTGTTCGTAGTGTCCCGTCTCTTCGCCAGAAGAAGAAAAGCTTATTACCATCAAGAGACCTAAAACTCCAGTTTCAAACGACTTATCAGATATCAACACCCAAACCAACTGGACTAAGTCACTCCCACTGCCAACACCAGAAGAGAAAATGCGACAACAAGCACAGGCAGTCCAAACTGATGTGGTTCCTATTAATGTGACTGGTAGGCTTTTAATTTCAGTAATTACATTACACTGATGAGGGAGGGAAGGGATAGAAGGGTAACTACATAGTTGGATATTATTTTGACACTTATATATTTGATGCATGATTTTTAAATTGCTTATTCCACCTTTCTTTGAAAACAGTGTTTTGCCTTTAATAGTCTGTCCCCAAACTTAACGGGAAAACCTCAGAATCCTTTAAAATTATTATTAACAAAGATAGTTTACACAACATGGGCTTGAAGCAGCATTAGATATTCATGAACTACAGGAAAAGTATTGATAAACAGCAGTGTTTTGCTGTGGACTACACTGTAGATCTGTAATGGAAAATTATGTTTTATGCAATGGTAATGATATTTCAGGATTTTTTTTTTGGTGAGAATTTTATGTAAGATTATGAGGTGACTTCTGTATTCCAAAGACTAACTATTACAAAATTCAAGAAAAAAAACCAACCCTCTAGGGTGTTATTTTTATCATAAACAAGAGATTTAGGTGTCAAGGAGAGTAGGATAAGAACAGCAAAAGTTAATGCGGATACATCTTCAAGCAAGACTCTTGGTAAGACACACCACTTACGTGACCAACGTCTGCATTTTCTTCTTATAAACTATTAGCTCTTCATTTTGAAAATGCTCTTTGGTTTACAGTTGCAGAACTCCCGCTCTGTGGAAGTTAAATTATGCCGATTAGATACTTTGTTGTGTGTAAATAGAATTTCTGTGAAAGATTGAATTATAATTTCAATTCAATAACCCCTCTTTTTCCACACAGTATCAGGATTGTCTATTATTAGTTAATCTGACTGTTTGCCTGCCAAAATCAGGATGATATTCAATATCCAATTTATTTCAAATGCCATATGGCATGCTCTGACTCCACACTCACTCTTACAATCAATAGCTTGCAATGTTTGATTTGCTTTGTAAGTAAATTAGGTGTTCTCTTCTGCTGCATGACTACCAATAATTTTTCAACTGTAATTTTATAAACTACTATTTAAATAGTATTATTTTACAGTATTTAAATTGTATAGCGGTATTACTTCTGTTGTAAACATCAGAGAGCTCTGAGAAATCAACAAGAAACATTTCCTTAAATAGCAGAAAATATTTGAAATAAATAGCATGAAGAAGGAAAATAAATGCAATGCTGAAATGTTGCTGGGCCAGTTGGCATTATCTAGGAAATGTAGGCTACAGGTGCAGAAGGCTGAGTTATGGGAACAACAGATAATCTGACATAATTGATAAGCTTGAGCAGGGCTTAGATATTGCGACAGCAGTAGCAGAGTATACTTACAGAAAGAGTAATGCTGCTCGATTTAATGGCCCTGCATACTGAAAATATATGGGGGAAGTAAACAGATGGAAAGAAAAATGAGATCAAATAACTCTCATAGATTTAATTCAGCATTACTGGGTACGTTACCATGTTTGGATAAATTACACTTGTTACTTCAACCAGCTTAATTCAACTGATGTGACAAACTTCATGTCTCCTGAACTGTTTGGTTTGCACTCCACAAACTCAGCAATTTTCAACTTTTCTGATAAATATAGTGGTTGTGCATATTTCACCTGACTTTCTGGACTGTACTGTTGAGCGTTTAATCCCTTACAAACATGGTAATTGGGAGGGATAGAAAGGGAGGGCAGTAAAGAATGACTACTGTTGCAGTATGTGGACTGGTCACTGGGGTCCACAGTTTCCTTTCCCTTGTAATAATTATATTGCTGCTGTGAAATGAGGCAAACAACAGTAAGAGATTACGAGACTCATGCAATGCATACAAAACAAGCTGCTGTCCTTGTTCCTCTTTAAAAAGTCACAATCTGCTCCACTCCTCTGCCCTCCTACACACCAAGTAATTTTATTTTGTGAAGTTCCTTACATTACAGCATGAGGCAAGGAAAAAAAATAACAAAAAGACCCCAAAAATTCTGAGCCATTTTTTCAAAGTGCTGTGGAGAAAACCATCACTGTTTTGGGGGGTTTTATTTGGTTTTTTCCTTCACTTGCTCTTTTTCTCATTCTCCAACAAGAGAGGTCAGAAACCTTCCATTTTATTACTCCTGGCATGAAATAAAAAGTTAACCTCTGGAGAGACTGATGGTAATTGACAGCATTTTCAGCAGTTCATTAGTAATGATTCTGCTACAGTGACCTCTCATGTGGCTGTGCAATAGATGCACTGTGAGTTCAGCTTTTGGGGCTCTTTGGTGAACAGATTGCAACTGATGCAGTAGTGGTAAACATCTATTGGATAGCCTGAAGGTGCAAGGGCTTTGCATTAGGCCAACAAGCTTCTGACTCGACATTCAGATTTGAAAGTTTCAGTCCTTGGGAGTGCCTGGGCTGAACTTCTTCTAGCCTGGAAGGGGCTGGGCTGAATTTTCAGTGGTGGCCAGTCTTTGCTTTTACATATCCTGGGGGTTAAAATATGTATAATGGTGTCTGCTCTCATGGGTCTTCTGGAACTAACTTTCTTTCCAGATAGAGTCTGGTGATGGTGGAGGTGGTCAGTGCCAGGCTGGATCCTGCAGAACATTTAAGCATTTGCTTGAGTCCAGCTTGACTAACTTCAGTGAGATTTAAGCACGTACTTAAATATTTTCTGTGAATCCAAGGAAACTGAGTAAACTGTAACAGGAATGTCTAGATAATTTGTTAACACACCTGTGACAGAAGGAGAAGAGTATTCTTAAATCTGGAAAAAAGGAAAAAGAAAAAAAAGCATTAACATTGATATTTTCTTAAAAAAAAAAGTACAGTGAAGAAGATTAAAAAAAGATTGAGATGTTCTGATTTTGCTTTTTGGAATTTAATGAATCTGCTACTTTGAAATACTATAAATTTGCACAGTAGCTTTGAAAAAGCCTTTATGTATCAAAAGCCATTGAAGGTGGATCTGTTGAGTTAGCTCTTGGGTAGCTCAAGGAAAGAAGTTACTGTGACTCAGTTGACACAGTAACATTTCCCCATGGTCATCCTGTTCCTGCTGTCTGAGCCTTAGTGTAAAAGACTCTCTCCTTGTTTGCACCTTCTAATTACCATTTAAATTTTACTCCAGAACATTCAAAGCTATAGTTTAATTTCCTTATAGCTCACTGTCTCAGGCATAATTGTTTGCCTTAGAATGGATAAAGATATGTTCAGAGATGCAAAACTTTCCCCTTCCAAATTCTTTGGATTTGTTAAAATGTGCCTAGAATTATTATTATGCATGTCAGGATTACCTCATGGTCCTGACCCTGACCCTGTAAGTGTCCTAATAGTGTTATGCCACAGACAGTGAATAGTCTGTCTTAATATGTCAGGGCTTCTACTAAACCAGTGGGATCCATAGCTCTAAATTTTATATCTCAGATAGGATTCCTCCTCCTTTAATCTGCCCTGACAATCAGTCAATCCAAAATGTAGGTGGAACTGGCACTTCTTTTAGCTGCAAGGATTCAATTTAGCACAAGTGCAGCTCATGGGAGAGCAAAGCTTCAGTCAAACAGAGTCAGAGTCTTTATATTTACAATATGGTGAATGAAACTGCTGTGTTGTTTTCCTTGCATTTTTCACAAATTCACATGCTATACTTTAATATGACTGTATCTTTAACTGTTACAGAGGTAATGAGGTTTTCTATGCTACTTGCATGACATACATCATACCGATGTGCAGTCAGCCATGGATAATATTTATGACATATTAGTTACTGTGCAGTAATCACTTTTTAGAGGTAAATAATTTGGTCATCAATTTGCAAAAAAGCATACAAGGCCAAAACTGTATACATTTGTATTGAGATTTTTCTGCATTTACGTTTTAATTGCTCATCTGAAAAACATTTAGCAGTGCTTTAAAATGCTTTAATGTCTAAAAAGGGATTTTATATGTGAGATATGGAAGGTGGTTGTTAGAGTTTTACAAGTGTCAGAGAATTAACTCAGCTCACTATCTATAGAGCAAGTTTTGTCTTGCTCCTAGTAAAGTGGCCAAATTATAAACCTCTAAAGAAAAGTGAATTCTTAAAAAAAAAAAAAAAAGCTGCTTAATGATAGTGGTGCTTCTGGGTCCTGTTATGGTACAGCACATGGTCATCATAAGGCTTTGTCTGGCAGTGTGCAGTTATGGATTTTTCAGTTTTTGTCATGTATTTTTATAATCATCTATAAAGTTTCAATTTTAGGCAGCCTTCACTCTGACTGAAATATTTAAGACCACGAGATCAGTTTGATCTCTGCATGCTCCCTAGTACTTGTCTGTATTAATGTTAAAAGATCACCACCAGAAACGTGGAACACTTGACAGGTTCAGAGCAACTTGGAATGAAAGAGAAGCATCTTGTTTGATTTAATGATGGAGCTTTGCAAAGACAGTTTAATAGCTGTTGCCAATAGCAGTGTCTGTTCTTACAGAAACCATTGTGATCTTTCATTTTCATGAGCAGATTTGCTTTTTTGGCAGCTTATTGCTATAAAATAGAACAACAAAACCACACACACGTAAAAAGTACTGAAAACCAAACTAAACACACAAAAAAAAAACCAAAAAAAAAAAACCCCAAAACACCAAAAAAGAAACTACCAAAAAAAATCCACAAAAGACCAAATTAAAGCAAGGATTCAGTTCACTTGTGGAACTAATGCTGCTCCCACCAGATCTGAACTGGTGTCAAGAAGTCAAAATTCCTTCTAAAACCTGCAGTACTGCGTAATAATAATAATAACAATGTACATGTGTCTAAAGCCTTACTGTGATGATGTGCTGTATCTTCCTTCAATGTAAACCTTCACTGTAGGACCAAGCTAACATCATTTATTAATGCCTTTTTTTCCATTTCTACAACAAAACTTAGTGGAAGAAAGTGCATGATGTCAGCGTGCTTGGAAGTAATGTTGCTTTGCTTGTTCTACCATGTATTAGGGGAGAATTTCGACCGCCAAGCCAGCATTCGGCGGTCTCTAATTTACACAGACACGGTGGTAAGACGGCCGAAGAAAGTCAAAAGGAGAAAGACAATTACAGGAATCCCTGACAACATACAAAAGGAGCTAGGTATGGCTCATCAGAACTGTATTCCATCCACTGTTCATTGTCACTGCTTGTCATTACTCGACTAATAACATTACCAGTGCTCATGAAATCAATACAGTCTGATAGCCTATTACAGTTCCAAACATGTGTGTGCCTCCTTGCCACCTTGTGCATTGGGAAATTAGGACCTTTTATCTGTTGACTTCCATCTCTTGAAGGGAACGGGGTATTTGGAAAATGGTGTACTGGTACAATGGAAATCTGCAGGGATGCAAGGTTTCTGGTCTTTAATGCTTTCCTAGAGGTTTGGTCTACTCCCCCAGGACGTTCATTGAAGGAAAACTGAAGTGGACAGGCATTTTGGTTGCAGACAATTACTCCGCAGAGTAAAACACTTCTTGGATGTCCTGAATCTGCCAAGAGTTGCATCAACAGTGAAAAAGCTGTATATTCTCTGGTTCAATTTAGACGTAATTGGCAACCTGTTAAGTATCAGTGTTATTTGATTGGAAGTGATTTACATGGGCTCATTAGCTATTGCATATATTCCAAAGGAAAAAAGCCTACTTGGTCAGATTTACACTACCTCAAGCTGTCCTCTTTCACAGCCAGTAGCATACATGATATTCAAAGCTGATAAATCAGTCTGAATTTTGGCAGATCTTTCAGACATTTTTTGCAGAAGTTTTTGATTTAAAACTGGCCATTTACTTTTTTTTAAAAGATGTTTACATTTTTCCTGTATGATAACTTCCCAGATAAAATTATGCTTCCTCTTCTTTTTTTTCTTTTTTTTTTTTTTTTTAATATAAGATGACTGTCTTTTGAAATAGTCTGACAGAACATAATTCCAGGTTCTATACATGTTGAATCATCTCATATGTTGATGATTTCAGTAAGTTTTACTACCTTGGGTTTTGCATCTATTTCCTTTTTTAATTATATTTTCCGTTCTTGGTTCTTTGTCTAGATTTTTTAGAAACAGAAGCAAAACTATGCAACTTGTCTGGATGGGTTTGAAATGAGCTAGAGAGCCAAGCATAGAGAAAGCCAAGAAACAAAAAAGTACAAATAGCAGTCTGTGAGTAGAACTGTGCTCCTTCAGCATCTATAACAAAGTGCTGCACTGCCATGAGACTCCTCTGCCTCGAGAAAGGAAATTCAATTACCTTAACCAAGTTAGGACAGCTGAAGTTAGGCAGCTTTAAATTTCATTACCTTTGGGTCTCTCATAATGAGAGATATAACTGCTGCTCTGAGATTTGTCCAAAGCTGTCAGGTGTCCTTGTTCATCTTTTCTTGTGAAATGGATGCTGTTTTGTGCCTGCCGTTGAGAACTTCTCCTGATAGTGCGGGTTCCCTTCCTTCCTCTTCACTGTCTGTACTGGGCCTTGCCATCTGACAGGAGACACTTCCCAGACCCAGAGTCCTCTGGGAGGTCAAAATCTGAATTTATTTCCTAAGAGAGCAAGGTACATTTATCAGCTGTGCTATCAACCTTAAGCAAGCTTGAGAGTTAATCAAAGTAGATCTTTTCTGATAAAACAAAGATCAAAGCTGGAAACAAAGCTACATAAAACTTAATATTGAATTAATCTTAACAAAAGATTACCTTCTCTGCTTTTAGGTCTCTCTGAGGCTAATGACTCAGATGCCATGTTTACAGCTGGTTTGAGGAATAGCAGAGACAGCCCTCACCCTCTCTCATTTGTTTGGGATGAATACTTTTTACATTCTCTTCTTCCATTTTAAATTAAATCAATTTGCTCTTTGTCTAGAGCCAAGATGACTTGTGCTCCTTAAAAACACGCTGCTTAAATGTAGAACTGATAGAGGCCATCATTTAGATTGTTCATTTTCAGGGTTGTTAGAGTGGTCTTGAATCTCATGTGGTATTCTGAAAATGACACACAGCACAGTCATTGTTTTCAACAGAGATTCTCTTTGACACACATAGGACCATCTTGAGGGCAGATAGCAGAGAAAAACAGAGCAAAGCAGAATGTTTTGTTCCATGCTACCTTTTTTCACTTCATTAAGTGGGGTTCCTGATGCTCTTTCTGGCATGTGGATTTTGATATGGCGGAGAATAGTACCTGGATGGTTGTGTGGAGAATGCTTTCTGCCAGCAGCGCTTCCAAAACTTTGAGATTGTGTTTATGATGATTATTTAACACTTGAAAACATCAACCATAGTTTACCTGGTAGAATAAATGGATAGTACTATCTTATAAAGAATTCTTCAGTTACTATCTTAAAAGAAGTTAGTGACTTTTGCTACTCTGTTTGCTAAAGGTGACAAGTTTTCCAGTCTTAATTTTGGTATTTCACCTTTGTGCTGAGCACATTTCATGTTCCTCTGCTTGAAGATTTTCCTTGGCTCATGTTTCAAGTTGTGGAAATTTCAGAGCTGACAGTATCTCACTGCAGGAGCTCTCTCTGACTCACAAGTGGACAGCATGGACGGCTTCATCCATCTGCCCTGTGGTGGAAGTTGTCTGAGGAGTTTCATGTTACTTCCATGGCGGTTGTATGTCATGAAGATGGCAAAATGCAAGCCAGGAAAAGTCCCTGATAGCCGTATATATCCTGTTAGCATCTTCCTTTCCATCACTAAAAATGAAGTATGCTTGAAAAGAGAACATTATCAATGTCTTCATCTTACAGATGGGGAAATGAGGCATGTTGCAATGAAGTGACTTAGCCAGTCACCCACCAGGCCTCTGGCAAGGCTGAGAATAAATTAAATCTCCTCCATCCTTGTTCAGTACTTCCTGACTTTTCTCCCCTCTCATTCCCCAAGTATTTCTGTAGCCATCCATTCCCTATTTCTCTTACACTGTACCAAAACAAACAACAAGTTGTTTTAAAACATTCCACAGTTCATTTGATCGGAACAAGGATCCGGACTAAACTCCAAATCAAGCAATTGCATCGTGCCTATTGACATTCTCCCTGTGGTTTCAGCTGAATAAATCTCTTTGTTTCTCCTTTCAAGCATTGCTGTGAATGTCTATAATATTTACACAAAGATTAAAATCCCTTGGTACACCAAAGTTGCTGTGCACAGGCTAAATAACCAACACGTACAGCAGATTCTTGTTACCTCTTGTTTATCCTTCAGAAGGAAGCAGAAACTTGAGAGAACCTCAAAGCTTCAAGCAAGTTTGAAGTGTTTTCATTTCTTGGAAGAGCTTCTGCCAGGCCAAGATGCTGGGGTTCTCCCCTGGCTGCTTTGGCTCCTTTGGAACAAAAAGACCAAACAGAAGAAAAAGCCTGTGCTGATTTCTGGCCTGAACTCAGCGTCCCTGGTACCCTCATAGAATTTAGCCAAATGTACTGAAAGGAATCACTAACTGGACCCATGAGGCATGTGCTGAAAGTATCTTGAAACATTCCTACTCTGGAGCGTTGCAATACTGCTATGTTTTCACAGGTGTCTCCCAGTGATGAACCAGTCTCTCTGCATAGACTGGAAACTTCCACATAAAAAAATGCTGTGTAAATAAAATGTGATGTGATAGATGGGATTCTGAGACAGAATAAGAATATGAAATGCTTACCTGTTTAGAGATACCCATTATTTTCTGAACAGCTTGGGTTTTTTTTTAACAGCATAACACTGAGTACTATTTAGCAGAGCAATACCAAAGTAAGAGAAGGCAAAACCTTCCTCCCTCTGACAAACACAGCAATGAAAATGTTCATTTTTCATATCTCTACCTTCTTTGCTTTACAGAACATAAATGTTATATATATATATATTTAACAGAGTCAATGCTGGATCAGAATTGTAGAAAGGACAAGAAACTGCTAGGGCAAGATGATGTTTTACTTTAAGATTCTGTGCTCTCTGTTTCTCTGCTGTTTGTTGCCATTGTCCATCGCCTTTAGCTGTGTTCTTCAGATGGTATATATTTATATGGAAATCAGTATTCTCCTCTCAGACAAGTCAGAAGTTAGGTAGACATGAGCAGCTTTCTGGGAGAACGTATTGCTGACCTTGCTCATTTCTTGGCTCTTGGTTATCTTCAACTTCCTTCACATGTTCCAACTTTCCAGATGAGACAAAGGCAGCAAAATGCTATGTCGTTGGTCCCTTTACTGTGTCAGTGCTCTGGGGTCTGGATCAGACTAATTTCTTTTTATGAAGGTACCAAGTTATGTGGTCATGAGTGTTTCTCCAGAGCTTTGCACTGGTACAGTCCCAGGCACTGATGGACAGCTTCTTGTGTTCCAGACTCCCTCCCTGTCTTTCAAGATGAGCAGGTCCGGGACCTGAGTATCAGTTCTGCTACAGTTAATCTTCCAAATAAACATATCTAACCGGAGCTGGGGTGAGGAAATAATGTTCATGTTTTCCACCTTCTGATTTCTTCTTCTTCTGCCAAGTATTTTGCTTTTCATTAATCAGACAGAAAGTTTCTGTCCTCTTTTGGTTTTCAAAAAATGTCTTCTAATTTTATGCTTTGTGTGCTGTTCCCTTGAATTGTTTCAATACTGGGGTTTTTCTGTTGTTGTTTTTTTTTCAATTCAGGGTCTCTATGACTCTATGGGCTTCCCCACCCCTCCATCCACTGCATTACCATAGGGTTCAAAGGGTCAGAATGACCTCAGATGCTTTTCTTCAGCTTATCTCCTTGACTCCCATTCTCAGTACTTCATAATGAGTTGTCATGTACAGGACCTACTGTCAATCATCAGGATGGATATGACTGACATCTGAACTGTCAATCCATCATTTGCTTTCTTGTGGCACAGTTCAGACCCTCTGTTGTTACCAGCCAGTGTCCCAGGTGTCCTCTGGGACTGTTGAAGCTTCTCCTTTGACATGCCACAGAGGAAACAGTTCCATCTCAGCAACATGGGGGCAAAGAATTCCTTCTCATCTTTGGGAACTCAGCTGTTTTAGTGAAGACTCCTCTTAATTAATTTTATTTTACAATTAGTCCCTTTGGCACTAGCAGTCATTTAAGTTACAGGACACACATGTAAGAAGAGTCCCAGATATCCAGTGGGCCTATGAAAATACCACACAAATACCAAGCTGTTCAAGCCAAGTTATTCAGCACCTGCTTCAGGTTGCAACTTTAATAGTCTTTGGACAGAATATCTCTCTTTCAGAATTATTTTGCCTTTTAGCTAATACTGTTTTGATAGTTGTACTTTCTCAAAGTTGTGTGTTTCCAGCACTATTCATCCATAAATTGGGGTGTTACAAAGTATATATGATCTGCTTTTTGATGAAGAGGGATGAAAGACAGAGATGCCAGGAATATATTTTTTACCAGAGACTGCTTAGTTAGAGAAATGAACAGAATCAAGGAAACCTTAATTCCCTATCATTTCATAAAATTTCTCCCATTTGGAGTGACAGTAATATCTGCAAGAATTAAAGATTTTTTTTTTTAATTTTTTTTTTAACCTGGAAGTACTGAAAAGTATGACAGGATTCTCTTCAATAGTTTTGTCCCTTCTAAGAGATTACAGGTGCTTCATGGAGCACAATGAAAATTCCTTAAAGTTAACATAAGACATTTCTTGTTGTGTAACTATTAAAAATAATTCGGTATTAATTACTAGGGTAAAATAAATGAAGAATCTCTGGGTTTTTTTGTAACATTGGAAGTTGTGGTGCCTGCACACCTTGGCCAAGTCACCAGGCATGGAGGAGGATTGCTAGGTGGGGCATAAAGAGAATATGAAAGCAACAAATATTAGGAATGTACCTGTGGCACAAGAGACAAATACTTATGGCAGAAATGAGTAGTTATGAGAAGTTTGGGATGAGAGATGACTTCTGTATACTAGTTGAAATGAGCATGTTCTTTGCAATATCAATATATGTACTTTTTATCCTCTCAAATCCTCAGGGGTTTTTTTTCTGCTCATTTCAGTGCAGAGGACTTTTCTGCTAATTCTTTGCAGCAGTCTGCTCTTGCCACCAGATCAGCCAGAGTCACGGGGAGATAAGGGAGTCTTCTAGGAGATAGTAACTGGCCCTGGGGATTACAAGCAGACACTCATTTTCCATGAAATTTGCAGTGAATCTTAATCCTTGTCATCTCTAATGAGCAACACCAGTAACTACCAGGCAGGGAAAACTGGTGTAACCTGTAATCAAGCACTTAGAGCTAAGGTATGCATTTGAAACTCTTCTCTGTGCTTCCATGTCAGAGTTGTTAAATATGTTGCATGTTCTACTTTTTCAAGATATTGGGTGTTCCTTAGTGGCTGTTGGATTTTACTCTGAAGGTGCATTAGGGAAGAGCATTTGCCCTAAGAGATATTTTCAGTACAGCAAGAAGTAGGGTGATAAAAGAAGAAAGGACTGTAGATAGAGATCTTCTCCAGATTGACACAGGACTGGCTGCAGGGCTTCTGCACATGAGATAATATAAAATGCAGACAGGGTGATTATTAATGACTTTCAGTCATATTTATCATGCCATCAAGTTGCAGCCACTTCTGACTTCATAACATTCAGCATCTGTAGCCTGATCACTGGTTCTGCAGTGCTTTTGCTACTGTCTGCCCAGACATCACCCCTGCAAGTTGCAAATGGACTTGTGGATAGTATTCTTTAAAAGTTCTGAGTAAGTTCCAGAATTTTGTTGCAGAAATCTTGTAACTTCTGACTGCTATTTAAGTAGAGATTTTATGATAGACATAGCTTTTTCAGTCTAATAGTTAATGAAAGGTTTGAGCTGTCTTTAAAACTGGACTGTTCATCTTCTAACTGCAGTACCAACAAAGGTGGTTTGATTCTTAAGGATTTTTGAAAACCTTTGCTTTTCAGTGTTACTCTGAAATTGAGCATGGGTTTTACAGTGAATTTGTGAAATATAAACAAAATACTCCTCACTACCCTGAATTCCATCAAAATTTTAAAATCCTTAATGTTTTAAGAGCATACCTGAGCCTTGAATGTTACTTTGGTTCATTTCTTTGAACCCTTTCTCCTGCAGATTTCTGTTGTTGTCTTCAGGAAAGTGAACTGTAAAAACAATTGCTCTATTAAAAAGGGTATGTAAAACCCCACAGCTCTGCACAAAATTGTGCATACATGTAAAGCCAAAATCAGAGCTGAAGTAATTTCAGATTATGCTACATTTCTACCAAAAATAACCTCAGTGTTGTTTTCTTGTAATAGCAACATCCATGAAAAGTCCCTTCTCTGACCATATCCCATATAATGACTGAAGGATGTAACCCTGTTGTTTCTACTTCCGAGACTGGGCTGTCTTGCTCCCTCTGAACCCCGTTTATTTGGGCTCTGAACCATACTAACTATGAGAGCCTCGCACTGCCTTAAAGACCTGCCCTGACAGGTTTCCCTGCAGCATTGAGGTTGCAAAGGTTTGCTGCTGTGGAGTCAGTTTATGTCATTTCCAAGAACCTATGAGACTAAACCATAAGTTACACCTATTGTAGTAACAAACAACTGATGCTCAGCAGTGTCTCGTGGGGTTGTTGATGCTGCCATCTTGTTAGCATGCTTCTCTGGCACCGCTCTGGCCTGGGAGCACACCCCACATCCCCCCCACCAGGGATTTTGATACAGCCATCCTTGGCGTGTTTTATTTACTGATGTAAATGGAGCACCAGGGTAAATTTTGTATTTCAGACAAAACTGTTCATTTGTCATAAACAGCATGTTCCAGTAACACTCCTGGTTTTGGAAGAAGGGGAAGCTAACCAGTCCAGTGTTGTTCTGCTTTGCCATTTGCCTTCTGTAGCAGTAATGCGTTAAATAAGCACAAACCATCAATCTGTGTTATGCTGCTTGTGAAATAGACTGCCTTTAGCTTCCTTTGTGAATACAAACATACTGCATACTGAATTGAGGTGACAGCAGCCACAGGTCAGTATGTGGCAGTATTAGATACTGCTGTAGTGCTGACAGCTTCATTCCCCACCAGCCTCATCCTTCTGTCCCACATGCGTGTGTGTATTTCACAGTGGCAGAAAGAAGAAAAATACCTCATCTCTTTGGTTATTTATATGGCTTAATATGCAGGTTTTTATTCCTACAAATTTTTAATTGGCTAACAATTGTCAACAGTGATGCAATGGTTCCAGAGATATTTATGTCTACTTTGATGCATTTTTCTCTCTTAACCAGGAGGAGGCACTGATTCTATAGAAAAATATACACAAGGAAAGCAAAATTAAATTCTTCATACTGTACAGTTCTTAATAACTGTATATAGAATATGCAAATACCTGTCTTGTTTGGCTGCAGTAGTCCATCTGTTCTGACAGTATCTCAGATTATCCAAGAGGTTTGCCAGCATCCGAGCATCTCGCTTTGCTGCAAACCACAGAAAGAGGCTACATTTGCATGAGAGGAAGAGAATCTACACAAAGCAAACTAAACAGGCTTCAGGCTGCTAAAGGACTACTTACATGCCTGGGGAAAAGTAGTAAACAATCTTTTTGTGTATGCTGCTTTCACTGTAGCCTTTTCCGAGCCCTATTTTCCTTGTCCTAAATGCCTCTTTTGCCTGCCAAGAATAATTAAATGTCCTTCAAGTGGTGTTTAAAGCTGTATAATGAGAATACCCATCCTCCCGGTCTAGTTCCATATAGTAAATACGAAGGGAGAGCAATCCTATCAGGCATGCTCCTTCATCACTCCTGAGACTGGCTAAGGCGGAGACTTGAAATAACCAATTTTCCCCCGCAGTGACATACGCAGCATCCTTACAAGCATCTCCAGCAGCACGCCTGCCTCTTGTGTCTATTTATATAGTAATGCAACTGAACTAAAAAGCAACAGCCTTACACAGACTAATTTTAAAGCAGTGCTCTGGTTTGTGATTTTAAAAGGCAGCTACCAGTACAAATGTAAGTTTCAAAGAACCCCAGAGTCCTTTCTACTGACCCAGTGATAACTATATTTTGAACTAAAGCTGTTATTTCCATTGTCCTCAAAGCCTTTTTTAAATGTCAGTATATTATTATTTCTTATTTTAAAAGAAGTACAGTTGTTTGTTTTGATTTTTTTTGTATTTCCTGATGAGATGACCATCAGTACTAGCTGTTTCTTTTCCTCACTTCTTAGAGTTTTTCCTTTATGGTAAATAGAAAGTGGTTCTATGGAGAAATGTTATTTAATGATTTTTTTTTGCAGTGGTGGATCATGTCTTTGTATAAATGCTGTTATAGCATATGTATTATTTGTGGTAAAGCAATGCATGTTTCAATGTGTTAGCCTCCTTTCAGACTAACTACAAGACTTGGAGAGCTATCCATGTGTCCTGGAGAAGTGTAATGCTTTTAAAAAGCGGGTCTGATTATTCACAATAGTCTCCAGATTTCCTTCCCCTTTTCTGTACTGCATGAGGCATTCGCATGGAAACACACTTCACATTTCTCAGTCTTTTGTCTGTTCCTGCTGCTTTGCCTACTGGAAGCCAAACAGTGCTGGTGGTTTCTGACATAACTGATTACTATGGAAATTATTACCATGTCATAAACAGCGGATTTCATGTGTCAAATGTGTGGCAGGAACACAGACTATTCTATAAGCAGAGGGTTCCTGGCAATAAGGAAAAAAGGGAACCGAAATGCAGAAAAGACACACAATGGCTGTGCAAAAATCCACTGTTGCAGATTCTTTTTCAGGAGGCTTAACCTGCAAGAGCATGGGGTTCAAGCGGTTTGATGGGGGTTGGTGTTTTTTCGTTGTTTTTTAAATAAGTAATAAGATAAATGTGAATTTGTTCTTTCAGAAATAATGATTTTATTTTGACTCCAGCAGTTGGCACTGGCCAAAGTGATTTCCGGGGGCATTCGATGTATGTCCCAGACCACTGCTCCACGCTAGGGAGACTGGACAGCTATCGCTCTGCTATGCAGCGCTCTGAAACCAAGGACACCAGCTGCCAGACGGAGGAAGTCAAAGTTGTGCCCCCTTCCATGCGAAGAATACGAGCACAGAAAGGACAAGGCATTGCAGCCCAGATGTCTCAGTTCTCCAGCTCATCTGGAAACATGTCAGTGATGAGTGATTCCGCTGCAGTTATATTTGCTTCTCGTCAAAATAGCGACATAGGTTTTCACAGCTTGCCTCGAGCCGGTGCAAGAGTGTCTCTGCAGTCCCTAGAGCAGACACAGAGCATCTCTAGGCAGACAGAAGACATTGCTGGCGCTTTATCCCACCAGATAAGTAAATTGCAAGTGGATGACAGTGTTGTGCATCTGAGGAACAATTCCACTGGAGGGACCCTGTCGAGGCCAAAGTCTCAAGAGGTGAAAAACTATGATAGTGAGAAGTCTGCAAGTCCAGCATGTGTGGTCTCTCCTCATGCCACTTACTCAACAAGCATCATACCCAATGCAACACTGTCATCCTCCTCAGAAGTTATTGTTATTCACACTGCCCAGAGTGTTGGACCACTGGATAGTAAAATTACCAGCTCTACTGCCTACCCAAAGCCAAGAGACAATCCAGTTACCAGCAGTGCAGTAAGTGGGAAAGAAGATCACCATTCTTCAAGTGGTAA
This sequence comes from Ceyx melanurus, assembly GCA_024611195.1. Classification (NCBI taxonomy): domain Eukaryota; kingdom Metazoa; phylum Chordata; class Aves; order Coraciiformes; family Alcedinidae; genus Ceyx; species Ceyx melanurus. The sequence goes on from JANHGL010018314.1 coordinate 42,398, forward strand.
CTGGAGTGAGAGCAGCTCCACACGTCACTCACAGACTTCAGATACCATTCCATCTAATACTGTCATGATGCTTTCTCATGGTGACTCTGCTGTCTCTCTTAGCACTCCTGGAAATGCAGAGGCTGGGTCTCAGAGCATTAACTACAACTGTAGAAACAATCTTTCTTTACCAAACCCTTCCCAGGACAGCGATGGTAGGAGTGAATCTAGCTATTCAGGGGAACGAGCACAAGCAGCAGTGAACAGCACAGAGCATTGGCTGTACAAGTCTGCAGAAAACAGCGGGACTCCTTCACACAGGGTGGTTTGTATCACACCAGGCTGTGCCACTCCTGGTAGCAACTTGAGCAGCAGCAGCCTGGAACAGACTTCGGCCAGGGATGATTCTACTTCTTTGTATTCTGTGGACCATGATGGTTATTATGGTTCCATGCAGATGGATTCCGGACTGAAGTCAGATGTGCCTTGCAATAGTTCTAATGGTTTTGGGAACCCCAGAGACAGTGTGCTAAATGTCTTTGAAGGAAAGGAGAAGAAACATCCAGATGACCAGTCAGGCCAAGGTGACAAATCCCTTGCAAGAAACATCTCTCTGAAAAAGGCAAAGAAGCCACCTTTGCCACCATCCAGAACAGACTCGCTCAGAAGGATGCCCAAGAAAAAAGCCCAGTCCAATGGACAGGTACTTGATGAAACCCTCATTGCCACCCTCCAGCATTCTCTGCAGTTGAATCTTAAGTGCAAAAATGGCAGCTCCCCCTCCCAGAGCCCCTGCAGTGATTATGAGGATCCCTGGGTGTTGCGCTCCCGCAGCCAAAGCTCAGTCAGCGCAAGCAGCAGCATGATGTCCACCACTGCTCCCAACCTGTACTCCATCTGCACCCTCACTCCTTCTCAGAGTGAAACCAGCAGCATCAAGTCAGAGTATGCCGACCAGTGGGGTTACTACAGTGACTATGCTGCAGTGGCAGATGACCAGATCAAATCCCCAGTGACACATTCTGCCAGCACATCATCTGCTCTCAGCGATTACAGCATCAGCCACTTCAGTGATGGCTCAAGGGCTTCTGTGCCACAAGTGCCATGTGGACTGGCCAAACCAAAGAGCACTTCTCCGGAGAAATCCCACCGAGTCACATCGCCATCAAGTGGGTACTCCAGCCAGTCCAATACACCTACAGCGCTTACTCCAGTGCCTGTACTCTTAAAATCTGCATCATCAGGAAATGGGAAATCCAAGCTGAAGCCTAAAGTGCCTGAAAGGAAATCTTCTCTTTTGTCTTCAGTCTCCATGTCTTCATCTTCCACTTCTCTTTCTTCAAATACATCTACTGAAGGGAGTGTCAGTGTGAAGAAACTGGACTCCACCCTGAGCTCTCCTCTGGATTCTGGTGCACCTCCTCCACCACCTCCTCTTCCAACATCTCCTCCACATTGCCAGGAACTTTCTCCTCCCCCTCCTCCTCCCCCTGCATCAGAAGTCATGGATCTGTCACCACTGCCTGCTTCTCCCACGTTCCCCCCTCCTCCACCGGAAGCTGATGTGAATTCTTCCTTAGCCCAGACTGTCCCATGGTTTCAAGAAGAATCCTCCATCAGTTTGTTCTCTTCCCCTGTTCCTCCTCCTACTTTCCCCTTAGCTACCCCACCACCAGCACCACCTCTTGATCCCAAACTAACAAAAGGTGCAACGATACACCCACAGTATTCTTTTAAGAAACATAACCAGGAAGATTCTTGCTACAGTCCAGTGAAACAGCCACTCAACAAGCAAGATGCATCGAGACCTGTGATGCCCTTAGTAACTACCAAAGCATTGCAAATGGTGCAGCTGAGGTCTGTTAAAAAAGCAACAGAAAGTGAACCATCACTTGAATCTGCTTCTGAAACCACCTCTCAGGAAAAGGGTACTGGAAATTCATCATCACAGTCTTCCCTAAAGCCATCTCTCTCACTAAGACTCAGTAGCATCTTAGATGAAGAGGAAATGAAAACTCAAGGCACTTCATTTAAAAACTCAGTTAAAACACTGTCTCGGGATTCTCCTCTCATTCTCTGCAGTAACATCCCTATGCTTGACAGTGATCAAAAGCCTACGAGTGCAGTAGGTCTAAACAAGTCTTTGGAAGCTGATGCACTGAGGACAGCTACTGAAGACACACCCGAGTCTTCAGTGCAAAGTGAAGACCTCCATTCTGACTTGTCACTCCAGGGGTCACCATCATCTCCCGACAAGACTCAGGTTGTATTGCCAAGCAAGAAACCACCTCCTATTTCAAAGAAACCCAAACTGTTCCTTGTTGTACCACCTCCACAGTTAGATATTACAGTGGAGAAAATAGCTGAAGTGAGTGATACTGTCAGAAGCACATCAAGCCCAACTAAGAGAGACGCTGTGCTTGCACACTGTGAGCCAGCGAGAAACGATCTTACAGATGGACTCAGCACTAGCAAGATGGACTCTGGCAGCCTGGTTCCTGAGGGAGGAGCTGCTGGATTCACCTTCTCTGAGACAGTGGGAGCTAATGCCTTTGTGGTACAGCCTGCTGCATCACCATTTAGAGAAGAACCCAGGCAGGAGGAGCAGTTCGCTTTTGATGAAGAAAGCAATTCAGGCAGCAACCAGGACAGCAGCGGTAATGCTGATGGGCACCTCTCTCAAGAGAACGAAAGTGGTGAGTCTCTTTTCTCTGACTCTTCCTCAGATGCAGCAGTAGCTATTTTAAAGAGTCTGGGGAGTGAGACTGGCAATCCTAGCATTCAGGAGGGCTTTTGGAAGGAAAAGAACCTCTTGCCATAGTTACAACTAAAAGCCTAAAGAAAGTTGCAGGGATCTGATTAATACTTCATGAGCTTTCTTCTAATTCCTTTCTGACTTAGAAAATGATGCTTTATGTAATGGTGCTAGCATTAAAACATGCTATGAAAACAGGGTTAGTTTTATTAATTTTCATCTTGCATTTTATTGGGAGCCATACAAGTTCTCTTCTTGCATGCGTGAGCAAGCACAGACATTTAATCCACTGCAGTTTCCTAAGCAGGAGGTGTCCTGCCTCACAGTAAAGACAACGGTGCACTCTCTTAATCTCTTGGATGCTTTGCCTAAAAAGAAAAGCAGCGAGGGCTGGCTTCAGGATTCTATGCCTGTAGTGTTCCCACAGTGGTCTCACAGTATTGTTCATTCTCTCTGCATAGTGGAGGTATTTGAATCGGATACAGCAAATAGTTCATTCCTGCCAAGCAATAGTTATGGGGAAGAGACGGATGGAGCGGCAACACCAGCGAGACCAAGGACTACTGAGGATCTTTTTGCAGCCATTCACAGGTACTGCAGAAATTGCCCTTCCTATACTGTCACGTCCGGTAGGTCTCTCAAAAATTAATTAACGTTATTTTATTGTAACACCCAAATGCAACAGTCACTGCTCTAACAGACAGCACACAATGTATCAGCTTTCTACTAAGGCTATATATGAAAAAGGTGATAAGGAAGAGAGCTTGTGTTTTACTGTTCTGCAAATTTATTTAATCCATTCCGAACTAAAAATTATTAGATTAAATCAATGTAGATTACATTATAAATGTCCTGCCCCTTAAAATACCAAGTTATGTCTAGTATTTATTGTACTGTTCTCAATCTGCCATATTAACTCTACTGTTGCTTTTTCTGTGTATCTTTTGTTTTCATTTTCGTTCTTCTCCATCTCTTTTTACTCTCTTCGCTGCTTATATGGTGCAGTTTGGGACAGAGGCTCAACGCTAATGCTTCATGGCAAGCGTGGCTGAAACTGGCAAGTAACACAACATGTCAGTCATATGGCAAAAACATATGGCAAACGCTGGATTATAGTTTGCCATAATCCAGCCTGAGGTCGGGTGTTTTGTGTCAAACTGGTCCTTGAATGAAATGTGCAATACTGGCTCTATTATTAATGACATTATTCATTTCCCTTAAAAACAAAATAATCCTGAATAGGCAACTAGATTTTTGTGCCGTTCGTGTTAGGCTGTCAAAAACAAACAAACAAACAAAAAGAAAGAAAGAAAAAAGAGACAAAGCAAAAAAAAAAAAAAAAAAAGCTTAAAACTACAAACTGAAACATGTGCACCATTTAAACAGTACACACAGAAGATCATTACCACTCCAAATTACTGATCTTGCTTTTAGACTAGAATCCATGTAGTGGTAGTGCCATCTTGTGGCTTTGTCTTTTACTTCAAAATGTAGAGGAGTCCTCTCATCTGGTCACAGAAAGTGCTTGGCAGCACCGGTGTAGGCTTTAGCTAGGTGTGTAGTCAGTTTGCTCATTTGTGTGTGAGTTCTGCACCAGGAGTACTGAGTGCACAACAGGAAAAGCCTGTTGTGAGAATGTGGCTGGGAGACTGCAACACTTGGGATGCAAGTCCTATTTTTTCATTTTCCAAACAATGCTCTTTCAGATATTACAAAAATCGCATATGTGTGGTACTGATGTTTTGTAACGCAGGTTTATTACCCCGTAGGACTCAGCCTGTAAGAGCTGTTCTAAAACTGGTCTGTTGTGTTCATGTTGCACAGAGCTCCCTGGGACTGCAACATATCTGTTTTTAGAATGAAATATTCTGGCCAGTAGCATTTCTCCATCACATATGCAGATAGAGAGTGGATCTCTTGTGTGTAAGCACAAGCTCATACATTTGTGAGTTTATGGGGAAATGGACAATGGATCTGGATGTGACATATTTAAAACTGCTTGACACTTTTGTTATTCAGACCTTGCATTTGTTGGCTTTAGACTTGAACCACTACCTTCCTTGCTTGTAAATGAATAAAAAACATTTTGGTTCCCCCTCCCCATTATTTCTAAAATGTACTATTTCCATGATTGGCACTCATGAGTGTGTGCTATAGAGTCGGACAAGAAATGTAGTGGTATGGATGTTAAGGACATGCATAACAGTTGTAAATTTAAGTCACAGTTTTGTTTGATATAGATACTATTTCTGTCTGAAAAGCCGCCAAAACCAAATTTGGTTGTTAATTTTAAGTTTCTGCTATATTTCATGCATGCTGAGAAAAGGTGGTTAGATGCTGACAGCGAGCTGACTGCTCTGTGCTGCATTCACAGGTTTACTGAATTACTTCAATATAGGATAACTAAGTCCCTGCAGATCTTTACTACTGAATTTTGCTTTCTATTTACTTGGAATTTCATTTGGGTTTTGACAATAGTATGACCCCAGTGTTGCCGTGTTTAAAGATATCCTTAGGCAGCCAAAACCCTAGTGAAGGGAAATCTTTTACCTGTAACAAAGGCACACACATGTTCACATGCAGACTCTTGGGGTATCCAAGCACCAAATCCACTTGCAGCCTACAAGGTTTTTAAGTTTGCCATTACTGAAGTCTTAATTTTGTCCCTCTATCTTTTGATGTACTTTCACACTCAGACTGAATGGATGTCAGTATTAAATTCTTCTTCCAGAAAGGTAGTTAGAGGCAGCAGCAGCAGAGGAAGTATCTTAAGTGATCTGTGCATAAAATTCACCACTTAAGAGAGACAGGATCACTCCAAAGTGTTGGCAGAGTTTGTGGCAATGTCTGTTCCAGCCACCTACTCAGCTAATGGATCCTGCTACTTGGTTTTGTGTTTGCTTTAATTTTTTTTATTATTATCAGTACGCTACAATGCATAAAGACATGTGAGGTTGTCTTGACAAAATCTCAAGGACTTTAAGCTAAAGATCACATTAAATAGAAACCTGTTTTACAAGGGGAATGGTTTGTATTGAACAAATTTGATAAAAATTAATATAGAACTATAGCATTATAATCTCATATTTGTAACAAGTCTGTTTACTTGTTTTTAACTTTTGCCAAAGTAGCATATGTAAAATTAGCCTTTATGCAATCTTTTTGAGTTACTTCTTTCTTAGCCTTCAACAAAGCAAAGCAGCTTTGCTACAGGTATCAGGCATGTAATAAATTTAAGATTTATAATAATATGAACATTAGGCAACAAAGTCTAGTTTCCACTTAGTCCCAATTCCATGATAGTTTCTTAATTTTGTTTTTGTTATCCCTGCACTTTACATTTAAATTAAAAAACACTCCACCCTTTCATTTGGAAAGATAACTTTCATGTCAGGAAGTTGGTCTCGCCATTTAGTCAAAGAGCTGCAATGACAGAGCACCAACAGAACTGTGAATTTTGTCTTTGCATCTTAATAGAAGCTGGGAAACTCAGTTTTTGCTATTTATTTAATGTTTGGGTCTGGGAGAGCACTTATTTTGTTGTTGTTGTTTTTTAATAATTTAATCCAGAATGGTTCCATGTGGCTCTCTTTACTCCATTTTAACTTCAGCAGCAGTGCATTGCAGTATCTATTTCTAAAGGCAAGTGCACTAAAATACACTTCTAATTCTTCAGAGAACATTAAATGAAATAGTGAAACAAAATAAAGCAAAACAAAAAAAGCCAACATACTCTAGATTACATATTTTTAATGAAACTAACAGACAAATGCCACTGAGTAAATAAACTTTGTAATGCCTTAGTCTTAGCACTTGAAAATTGACTTCAGAAAACCTGTTTCACTAAATTCACTGAAGTGTTTTGAACTTTGGTCTTGCCAGATTTAGTAATTTCATTTTCCAGATTTGCAGAAAAAGAAAATTAACTTAGTTTATACCCCCTAATACCTGGATTAATGCCTATACAGTTTTGGTGGTGTTCTTACTCATGCTTTAGATTTAGATTACTTCTCCTTTATCCCTTTCTCTGCTTTAGCTTAATTCATTGTCATCCCTCTAAACTGAGTTTAATTAGGGGAGGTAAAAAGTATTTTTTTGTGTTGTTTGGTCTTTTTGTTTTGTTCTGTTTTTCCAACTCAGATCCAAAAGGAAAGTCCTTGGCCGTAAAGATTCTGAAGAGGACCGTACCCGCAACCATTCCCCGTCACCCCCCGTGACTCCCACTGGTGCTTCCCCAACCTTAGCTACCCTCAAACAAGCTGGATCAATTCAGAGAAGTGTTCGTAAGAGCAGCACCAGCAACGACAACTTCAAAGCCCTGCTGCTGAAGAAGGGGAGCCGCTGTGATACCAGTTCCCGCATGTCTGCGGCGGAGATGTTGAAGAACACGGACCCACGGTTCCACCGGACAAAGACAGATGCCTCCCCTGACTTTTCCGACAGCCCTGCCAGCTGCTCGCCCAGCAAGGGCAAACGTGCCCAGGAAGAGTGGGCCAAGAGCGAGGGCCTGATGCCAAGGAGCATGTCTTTCTCTGGCACTAGGTATGGCCGCTCACGAACACCCCCCTCTGCTGCCAGCAGCAAGTACAATGTCCGCAACCGCATCCAGAGCAGCCCCATGACTGTTATCAGTGAAGGAGATGGGGAAGTGTTGGAACAGTCAGAGGGCAGGGTCCGAAGGACTTTGGGAGAGCAGCAAGAGAGGCAGCTTGATCTATTTAACAGTGATGAAATGGACATGAATGACTTTCCATATGCTGAGGAGGCAAGCTGCAAGGAGACCTTGGATCCGACCCATCTAGACTTAATGACTCAAACAGGTGCTTCAAGGAAGTATCTAAGCCCTTCAGCAGAAGAAAGTTAAGAGGCAGTGACAAAAGGCATTGGATATTAATCTAGAAAATGACAGAGGACTAGATTCCAGAAGAAAGCCCGGACCAGGACAAGTTTACTTTGCTGAGCATTTATTCCATGAGCTGCATGTGTGTGTTTAAATGCTAAAGCAACGATAGTTCTGCATGGTTGGGTTGGGGATGACTTGCTTTGAACGAGGGATCCGTGGCTTAAAGTATGTTAACAGTTGAATTTTTTGTGTAAAGCCTTAGAAGTCCTCTTGTGGGGGGGTGGGGAGGGGAGTTTTCTCAGAGCCTGTAGGGGTGTGAAGTTTTTTTCTTTTTCTTGAGACTGCAATTGTGCAAACAAACTTTAGGAATCAGCCTGAAAAAGAGGAATGGGAAGGCTTCTGTGGTACAAGCTGGACACTTGCTTCAAAAGCAGCATAGTGGTGCAGTGTAGTGCAGTCGATAAGCAGAAAGAGGCATGATGAAGCACATTCATCTAGGAGAAGGTAGCAGGGTTGGTGCTGGGGCTGCCTGACTTATTATGCCTCAGGGATTGATGAAGTGTGTCCTGCTAAAGCAATTAGATCACCAGGTTATGAAATAGTCCAGGATACTTCGGTTGTTTTGGTTGTTGTTGGTTTTTTTTTCCCAAGGGAAAATGAAATACATAGTTAGAAAAGGGAGCCAGGTTTTATAACACTCTACTAGCTGCTGTGCAGCCACACACCTATGCTTGGTGACTCAGTTCCAAGCAACTGTCTTCCTTGGCTAGAGTGTTCCCTTAGAGAATTGGGACAACTGGATGTGTGCAGAGGATGCGAGCAGACAGCGGGAAAGTGGGAGAGGACTTAAGCAGTGTACTGCCAGAGTTCTGAAGGGTTGCGTTTCTGATTTGGAAAGCAAAATTTGACTTTGAGAACTTGCACTACAGAGCTGTAGGTGGAGCCTGTCTTTCAAAAGTGAAAATTGGGAGTTGTGTTTTACCAGAAGTTTGTCTTCCATTTGTCAAAATGGGAAGATAATTACTCTTCATCACTTGAAATACAGATACTTGCTAACTTTTGGTTACCAAAGAATAAGTTACAGTTACTTTCCTTCTTGATTTGCCTGCAGTATTTCTCTTCTTTTTTAACCTTAATAATTTAGTGAGGTTTGTTTTTATTGTATATTTTTCAGATAATAAAAACATTTAACGGTTTTCCATTTGTAAAGAAGACCATTAATTAAAACTGAAATATTGGCTGAAGTTTTTGATTCTTAGTAGGAATTAAGCTTTTAATTTTTAAGAAGAATTTTGCATCATTTGATGGCGTGCTCAGTTTTTGTATTGTTTGTAAATATTGAAGGTTGTTAAAATATCTTTTGATCTCCCTACCGTAGAATTTATACATTTTTAGATTGCTTTTAAGAAGAAAAAGCACTCTTTGTAGATTATTTATTTTAGAGAAATATGCTTGTAATCTCCTTCTTCAATCCTTTACTTGTTAGTAATGTAAATTTCAGGGGCCTTTGTTTAACTCTTCCCTTCACAAGAGGGGAATAGTGATGAAAATGCTGTGACTTTGCTTCAATAAAGAAAAAGGCTGCCAGTTGCCATATTGTCTTTTGAGTTGATTAAAATCTCCTTCAAAAGATGTGTCCTGCAGCATATGGCAACCCACTGAATGCCATAAACCATGCACCAAGCTACTAATCTCAGTTTTCACTGCAAAATTTACTAATTCACTTTAGAGACAACTAAAGCATACTTACATACTCATCCCATTTTGGCATCTCAATGCTGAGACTAAAATAATTGAAATAATATTTTTCCAGTATCATTTGTGTTTCTACTATTTGACTCTTACTTGCAATCTGTCCCAGAAAACTAAAATTCTTGGAGAACCAGATTATAAGCAGAGTGATTAAGAAATGAAATGGAGAAGGCAAATCCAACTGCACTCACTGAAACAAGGGTGGGATTAACTGGTGCACAGCTAATTTTGTACTATTTTTGAATACTAAATACATTTAAAGAACCATTGGATTTTCTTTAAAATCAATGAAAACCTAATTGGATAAAGTAGATAATTTCAGAAAATATCAATATCAATCTGAAGTACATACTGTTTCAAAGAGAGAGTTGCAAAACATTCTTCAGCTGCTAAATGTCTCACGAGTCTGGCTTTGAGCTGATCACGTGAAATGTAGAGCACAATGTCCTTTCTACTGTAGGTACCATCCCTTCCAAAGCTCTCTGTAAATGCCAGCTAGTCCTAATGCCACCATCCTGATAGGAAAATGCTCAGACCTTTTTTTTTTTTTTTATTGTATATAAACAAGGAGACCATCTAAGATGAAAAATTGCAGCATTGGAAAAAATTATAGTTCTGATGTCTGCAACTTCTGCAATTCTTCACATCATTTTGCCTGAAGTGCCTATAGGAGGAAGCTTATCCAGCTTGTTTCCCCGATGTTGGCCAACTGGTGCTGCTCGAGGCTATACAGGAAGCTCTTTGGAAAGTCTCATTTTATGTACACACCATCTTGTCCATGCAGTTAGGTGAGATTAAAATTACAGGTAGCATGAGATGAATTCCTTCTCTGGCCAAGGGTAGCCTTGATGTTTATCTGAAACCCGTATCTGGTGTAAGGTGAGTTTGGGTCAAGGCTCAGGTTTTGGCTGGAGTGCAGAAGGCAGTGTTTATGTAGCCCTACCAATGTTGCTATGCAACCACATTTTGCACAGTACAAGATGTATTGAAAAGCATTAAATGTGTTTAAATGTAATTAATAGTGCTTAAAATTATACTTTTTCAGGCAACTGATGGAACTTTCTTACAGAGATGTCGTCTCCCCACTGCCATCATCCTCTGTATGAGCACGCAGAAGTTTAGCTCAGTTTTCTCAGCAATATAGTCCTTGGCCCAAGTTTCTACTACAAAACCTTGAGAGCAGGACAGCTTTAGGCTGTGTTCTCTCTACTTGCATCAACCTTGGTGTGAAGGTAATTATGCTAAAGCAGAAAATATGCTTAATTTCTGTCACACATCCAACTTCAGAGTTACTTTCTTCTATTAGAGGCTTCCTGCTTAGGGAGGTTTTGTGATTGTAGCTTTATTGGTCAACAAGTATAGATTTCATTTAGCAAACCTCTGCTGAAGACATCCAGAGCAGTAGGAGAGGAGGGAAAATATACAAACTTCGGCTATGCTGAAGGAGACTGTTGTCATCCTGATGCTTAATGAGTTACAAGCCTTGTTCAGAGTATACAGTTAGCTGATATTTTGCCTCCAAACCAACAATAATTCTTGAAGCTAGATGTGAGGTTAATTTTTTATTGGAAATGTTTTTCAGTTTCTATCACTTCCTAAATTTTGCTCTGTATTAGCTCATTCCTTGCTTCCTTTGTTTATGGTCAATGTTTGTTCTTCCTGCTGTCAGATATAGGTAGCCCCATTCCTTTTTTGTAATTCAGCCCTTTGGTTATTACATTAATACATTCATAAGGCTCTGTGGCATTTACAAGACTTCAATATTTATATGCAGGAGAGAGGAGAATTTATTATCTTAATTTAAATGAAGGATGCTTATACAAGGAGCAATTGCTTGATGAGAGAAGGTTTGGAAGGTTGCTGGAAATGAGTTAAAAGAATTGTCAGTGCAGTGGATTTGATGAATAAATGGTTTTAAGGAACCAGGACTGGACACTGGGTCATACATAAGGCTTGGCCCAAAAATACAAAATAATGGCAGAAAAGGTGAAGCAGAGAAATGACTGAGAAGAAAAGAAGTACAGTGAATGCACAGAAAGACAGTGAGGTCTGAGTTGGGCAGGCTAATGCAGATTCTTAAAGATGAAGTTTGTGCAAGTACAGAAGAGAGAAAAAGCAAATGAACAATGGGATAGTCACAGCAGGGGGAAAGAAGAAAATTCAACCTGCATGTTTCTTCACAATTCAAAGGGTGTAGAAGGCAAAAGTCAGACAAACATGGAAAAAAAAAACCCAAACCATTCTAGAAGAGGAAAATGCAAAATTTTGTGAGCTTAAAGAAGTGGTAATAGGCTGAAGTGAGGAATGCTCTAGGACACTTAGCAAACACTAGGCAGGCAGCTACGGGCTCAAGCACAACTCTTGACAGAACTTGCACAGAAAAGCCATGGTGAAATCTGTGAAGAATACAGGATTGCAAAGACTGAAGCTCAGACTCATCCTGCCTAATTTCTACCAATAACCTTGTGTACAGTGACTCCTACGGATTTGGGTACAGTTCTCGAGACAGCAGCGTTGTGTTCGGTAGCTTCCTAAACCTTTAGGTGGTTTAGTTCTGTTAACTTCCTAAACCTTTGCCTGGAGCAAAGACAGGCCATTTGAGTGCACAGCATAGGGATAAATGTCTTCATAAGATTGTAAGCAAATAATGTCCTGTCAGGTAGTGTTTGGATCCCAAAAAAAGAACACAAAACTACAAATTACATTAGCTATAGAATGTACAAAGTACATTATATTAGCTTTCTGAACTTCCTTCCCCCTTATACTTTATTTTCTGAATAACTTTCAGGGGCTATTTCTTTCATGGTTGAGACTAGAAAAGTCTTCGGACATAAACCTGGTAATTTTCTCATTTCTAAAAAGGTGTTATCAACTTTATTAGAGTGCAGCATTAAAATCATGCAGGCATTCCGTGTTGGATCATTATTGTGCCTGTACTGGTGTGAATTAATAAATACTCAACTGAGCAAAGTATAGAGGTGTTTGATAAAGAAGTGCTCTGTCATACATTGTTCTGGAAGTCTAGGTACTATAAGCTTTGATAGTGCTTCCCCAGAAGAATGAATGCATGAGTTGCAAGTTTAGCTCTTTGCAGTTATGTTCTTTCACATAACGTGCAACCAACCTTTTAAGGGCCTATCAGTTCTTCCAACAATGCTAATGCAAAATGTCATTGATTTTTAGTAGCAAATTGTCTGTTAATAGTGAATCCAAAAGTTTGTGTTTATGCATGTATGGAGGTATGGACAGAAGAGAAAAAGACCCAATGTACATGTTACTTCTGTCTGTAGTATACTACTCTATTTGTGTACTAACCTACGATATTAAACCAGATATCCAAGCTGCTAAACAAAAAAAAGAAGTCAATAAAGAACCATACCTTGCAGAAGTTTGAATATTCACTACCTTTTGAAAAAAAAAAAAAAAAAAAAAAAAAAAAAAGTGGGGGAAAAAATATGAATTGCAAAAACAACTGGGTAAATCTGACAAGAAATACAGGAAACAAAATGTCCTAGCTGCCATCTGAAGAAGAATGCTTCCACAGTATCAGTATTTAATAATTGTGTAACTACAATGTATGGAAGTGCAACATAAATGGCAACTGGACAAAGACAATAGAGAACAATTGCATATGCTCTGCTTCTAGGAATTATATTATGACAAATAGGTGTATAGGCTTCTAGTCACTGGGATTAACTGATGGCAGCATCTCCTGCCATGCTGGAAAGGAATGCACATTACTTACACGCTGACAGTAGGGTTGTATACAAAAGCCTCACACTATGGTTACCCTACTGGGCCCAAGATGATTGGAATGTAAAAAATGCCTTATATGACATGGGGGGGCAGATATGTGGTAACAAACTTGGGAATATGTACAAAGGTATCCTTTAAAAGTAAGGCATATCTGAGCTCATCAGAAAGATTATTTTCCTGAGTAACAAAATAATGAAGCAGATTATATGACCCATGTCCTGGTTTCAGCTTAAATAAAGTTAATATTCTTCCTAGTAGCTGGCATAGTGCTGTGTATTGAGGGATAGAACGAGGATAATGTTGCTAACACATCAATGTTTTAGATGTTGCTAAGCTGTGTTTCTACTAAGTCAAGGACTTTTCAGCTTCTCATCCTGCCCTGCCAGTGGAGGTTGGGGGTACACCAGGAGCTGGGAGGGGATGCAGAATGGACAGATGACCCAAATGAGGCAAAGGGGTATTCATATGGTATTCCATGACATATGAAATAATACCCAGTATATAAGCTGGGGGGAGTTGGCTGAGGGACACCACATCTTGGGGATTGACTAGACAAAGTGTGGTGAGCAATTGTACTGTGCATTGCTTGTTTTGTATGTATAATAATTGCAATTATATTTTTCCCCCTTACTTTTCTGTTCTATTAAATTGTATTTACTTTTTTTTTTTTTTCACGATTCTGTCTCCCATTCCACTGTGGGGGGCAAGTGAGTGAGTGGCTGTGTGGTGCTTAATTGCCAGCTGGGGTTAAGCCACAACATCTCTGCTGTAAGTTACAAATGCACACACAGCTTGTGGACATCAATCAGCACATACTGCATGTGTGTTAGCCATTGCTCACAATCAAAGCCCTCTGCCATTAAATATTTATAAAGTATGTGCACATAATTGGACTAGTTTTATGTAGCTACATTTAAGGGCATTATATAGGCCATGGGAAAAGATAAAGCAGGGTCAGTGGCACTTGACTATGTGGCAGGTCAATTATATGCCTCTCCCTCCCCTATTCAAGGTGGATACAGTGTCAGGATAGTTTTCTTCTAAACCTACTAATTATGATGGCTTGAGTGAAAGAATGAATGAGATGTTGAGGGAACAATTAAAAAAGCTAACCAGTACTAAAACTTTATGATATTGGAATTCACATCTTACTAAAGCAGTGTTGGGGTTGTTTTGTTAAACAGATGGACTATTCATAATCAAACACCCTAATTAATTTAAACATTTGCAGTACAAAATATGGTGAAGCTTGAAATTCTGTAATAACCTCTGATAATGCTGTATGGCTCTGTACCTCAAATTCTCCTCTTGTTTTACATCCTCGGTTGATAGCAGATTCTTGAGTTCTTGTATTTCAGGTATCTTCAATGAATATCTGTGCCTTATCTTGAGGATATAGCACTTGGAATGGTGTTATTAGTGTCGTGAACCCAACATGGAATTGAACTTAAGTCTGAAAAAGTGCAAACCACAGCTCTTCAATCTGTGTGGGAAAATACCCCACATCAACGTGTTGTCAAACATGGAGTAATATTTTCAGAGGGAGCTTGAGCAACAACATACATATTGCTGGGAGGACATGACACTCCTGTTTTCTCTCTTACCACACGTTGGCTTGCCTGTAGTCTCATACCACAAGCACGTGCCCTGGATACAGTGCTACAAGATCAATATGGAGCTACTTGGGTTTGGTTGGCCTCTACTGTAACTAACTCATCTGCCTTTTGTATTGTGGGAGGATTAACAGCTGCAGATGCTTTGGCGTGTTGCACTGGCATGCCAACACCGGTAGCTGCATGGCAGGATTATACTATGCTAAGTGCTTTTGAAATTAATGTTCTTCATTGCTGTTTTTTTTCTGAGTAGGTAATGGCTGTATGCCAAAGGAACATTATAAAATTGATTGGTAGTTGACTATCTCCTTCTCTGACACCATAAACACTGCACCGATTTTGTTGCTTCAACGTAAGTGATGAATCAGCCAGAATAGAGAATGACACTCAACATCACCAGAATTGAATGTATCAAACGAAACAATCTCCTGATGGTGTCTGACTAGCTGAGTGGTTTAATTCCCTAACAGGATGGATGGGACAATATTATTGTGGGGATACAGATATCCCCTTTTCTATATATATTATATGCCTCTGTATATTACCCAGCCCTACACCCTGCAAGCCCTGCAAGTGGAATGGGGTGGATAAAATCTTTCATTAAACTACTTTTATGTTGACCCATGTGAGGGTTTTTTCCATCTTATTTTCTTCCTCTTGACCTGCTGGGGGTGTGGGGGAGAGTGATAGAGAGGTTTGGAGGGCACCTGTTACCCAACCAAGGTCAACCCACCACAATCAGTCAGGACGTTATCTTAATTTTAACTAAGGCAACTGCAGAGCAGTTTAGAATGATGAGCCCAGGGGCTGAGTTTCAGGTGCTATGATGTTGTTAAGAGTAAACAAGCAAATGTGCTGAAGACCAGCTTAACTCATTTCAGAAGACAGTTCTTTTAAGGCAAAATATACTCCATTCTATATGACACTGGATGAATTTTCAAGCATACCTGTACAATTCTGCTGAAGTTAGTGGAATATACAGACACCAGAGGCAGAAATTGTTTATCTTTGTAACTTAAACCTTTGCAGATTAAGTAGCATAAGCTGTTTGAGTCTCTTGTAATTTTTCAGCATGTACCAAATATTAAGGAGGTAAACAAAATGCATACATACACTAAAATCCAGTACTTTCAAATGCATCAGCAAATAACAGGAAGTCATCTCAGATATGGTCTGAAAAGGAAAACAGTCAATTGAATTTGCATTTGTCCAAAATACCTACAGGTCTTTTTAGAGTTTAGTGACTAAAAGGGAACGTTAGAAAAAGTAATGTTCCCAAAAGTGTAACAAGAAAATAATCCCATTTCTGAATTACAAAAGGCAGATTTTTGTTAGGTTTTTTTTATTTTCAGGGAACCGTATGAGTGGAATAATCAGTTTTGGCCTGTTCTACTTGGTTATTGTGGCGATGTCATTTGTGCCACTGTTGACATAACATCAAATTTAACTACTTTCTTCTGCTATACAGCAATGATTTCTTCTTCCATTATTTTGTTTGTTTTAAAGAAATGCAGTATGTTCAAAAAGCAGGACTGGCTCGTAACAGTGGCTGGAATCACAATGTGCAAGTCAGGACAGCCTTCTTATTTAGGAGTAACATCAAGAGTGCACACATCAATGTGTAATAGTTATGTTAGTAAGCCACAGACAAACAGCTTGGAATAGCTGACATCTGCAAGGAAGAAGCTGTCATAACTCTGGGGGCTGTCAGAATCAGTAGTAGCCACCTTCCACAACAAGTGCTTCTGTCATAATAGTGAAAATGCTCTGCTGTAAAAAAGAATTAAAGATAATGTCATTGTCTAAGAGCAAGTAAGTGCAAGCCCTCCTAAGAAACGGAACCACTGCCATCAATGTACTCGAATGAGATTTACCTTGCTCCAGTGATGGAAGGGAACATAATGCAGACTGCTATATTTGTGCATTTGACTTTTTTTTTTC
This sequence comes from Ceyx melanurus, assembly GCA_024611195.1. Lineage (NCBI taxonomy): Eukaryota > Metazoa > Chordata > Aves > Coraciiformes > Alcedinidae > Ceyx > Ceyx melanurus. The sequence continues at coordinate 59,037 of JANHGL010018314.1, forward strand.
CTCAACTCTTTTACAGGCTGCACCAAATAGGTCATGGAGTTTATTGTTGTAGACTTGAAAATTGGAAGTCAAGCTGGTAGTCTGGAATGTTGGGACCTTGCAAACCTTGGCCAGTAACTCACAGCAACAGTGTGAGTGTGCTCTTGTGTGGTGTTGCTGGAGTTTTCCTTGCCCAGAATGATCAGGTCATCTCTGGTTGTTCTTGTTATTCAACAGTGACAAAACACAACCTTTATCCACAGAGTATATTTGAACCTTTGGGACAGTTGCTGGAAATTTTGTAGAGGTTAGGTATTTGCTTTCCTGAGAGCTGTTGCAATATTCCAGAGCACTGCAGAATGTGGTGATGTTTACACACACAGATTGAGTAAATCAGCTTGTCAGAAACATAACTCCAAATAAACACATTGTAAATTAAAAAGCAGGAACATACCTGGAACAGGTAGGTATGTGCTAAAAGCCCTTTTTGTGACCAGTGAATCTGTGGCATAATTAATATTTCCTTGTATCTGAGGGATTTCAGAGGGACAGATTTGTGCCACTGTTGACCACCTGTCCTTAAGTTTAATCCTTGCATTACATGCTTTGTTAACTGCAATACCCGTGTTACTAGTCTGGGATTGATTTGGTGCAATGCTGTGAGTACACTCGCTACAAATGGAAGGTGGTAAAGAGACTCATTCTCTCTTCAAGTCTCTTCCTTCATTAATTCATTGGTTTAGCATCTTGTTTGGGTTATTTTTGATAATTTTAAAGGCCATAGCTGTTCAAAGTTTGTGTCTTGAGGGGCTGCATGCTTCAGCTAAGGTGCTTTCGTAGGAAGTTTATTTGGCGCTGCTGGACTGCAGCGTGCTCTCTTCATAAGGAGGCACAGGATCTGGAGACAGCTCAATGTGAGCCTCCTCCATGGAGGTCTTCATGGTGGCCTCCTCGTAAGATGGAGGTAAACATACAGTGAGGAACGTGGCATCAGGGAGCAGAGTGGAATAGTGAAAACTCTGATCACTGTTCCAGGGCAGCACGGAAAGGAAATTGGACACATCGTGTTCAGGCAGGGTCTCGGGAAGATCAATGCTGAAGATCTGCCCCTGCGGAGTGGGACGCTGGCAGCGGCGGTACAGGAAGAGCAGCAGGAATGCCAGGAAGAGCATCATGGTGGCAGGCAGTATGATACACAGAAATGGTTCTATGTCATCTTTGGTTGAACTTGTCTGTTGTCTGCTCTGTAATTAAAGCAAAGAGGTAGTGATTGGATTCCTGAAGACCTCTCAATGGGGGAGGAAATATAATCTCCATCTCCCCCTGCTATCACCTAGTCATTGCTTTTCCAAGTTACTTTCTGCCTTCATTAGTAGCATACCAGCAATATATCTTGCAGGCTTGTGAATTGTCAAAGTCTACTTGATGGTCCATTAAAACAAAACACTTTGACAACGAGAGACAAAAGAAATGGAGGAGTTCAAAGAGTGATGGAACTGTGAGTATGACATTTTATTGCTCTTGGATTATGCTGGGACCAGCCACCTTTGTGGAACATGCTTTTTATAACCTGGGAGAACACTGAATTGCAAAGGAGCAGGGGCTGGTGATCCACCATCTAGTGTTATATCTTTCTATTTGGAAATCTCTACTTTAAAGAACAAATATTACAATAACTAATCTTTTTATCAGGACCCACCACCTACAATACCTGTTCTTTGGACTGTTCTTACAGGCCATCCCCCAGTAACTCACAGTGTATCAGGACAGCCTGGATGTGGGCTCTTTCTTGAGCTTGTCCTGACAGCTATCCAAGAACCATTTTCTCTGTTTAAAATTGTGGAAAAAACTTGTGGTGTATGATAGCAACTGATCAGCTTAGTCTCCTGCAAAATATGGCCCAAAAAGTCCCTGTCCCAAAGCTTTTTAATTGTTCTGTGGTGTTATCAGGAGTTATACACTGTTTTTCAAAAATAACATTTATGCTTGTCTATTGTATTAGTTTCTCTTTTAAATTTCAATGTATCTTATTTCCAGTCTGACTCTATCTATCTCTAGCTTTTCATAACTGGCTCTCATTCAGAGTCTACTACAGAGAAGGGAAAACCCCAAACTCTAAAATGTCATCTATTGCCAAATCATTTCCTTTGTAAGAAAACTCACAACATTTTTTCACATTTTTATGGTGAGACTAAACAGATCAGTGGATCAGATTTCCTTTATTTTGAACAAAGGCAGCTCTACAAGCCAGGAGAACTGGAGTAATTATTTCATTTCTTTTGAGTGGTTTCCTTTTGGAAGCAGGGGTGCAAATGGGCTGTTTGCAGTAACAGCTTTGTGAAAAGGGCTGGTATCTCCAGTGATCTCTTCTTAGTTACAAAAACTTCTTATTCTTCCAAGAATCACGATCATTCTTTTAGCTGAGGTAATGTAGGTCTGAAGCCAAAGCCAGTCAAGTAATTTAAAAATACATTGAAACAATTAGCTATTAAGCTTTTTTTCTCCAGCTGTTTTTTTAACCACAAAAAATGCATACTAAAGAACTATCTCATATTTACTGTTCATTTCTTATTGAAGAGTTTCTGGCAGTACAAGCTGTTGTCTTACCTGACCATTAAACGAGCTACATGAAACAGCAGAAACTGTTTAGCTGTTACTCTAATGCAGGCATTAAATAATCTCTAAAAAATGAAGATATTTTCTTAAAAATGTTTGTTAACACTTCTGTTTTTTGTCTTATGACATTCATAAAACACTTTATAGGAAAAAAAAAAAAAAGCTTTTTTTTTTTCTTGTGTGCACATTGTATATTGTGACTCTGATACTGTTACGTTACCAATACTGTTATAATAAATATTTAGAAGAGCTGAGCCTATCTTGGGTAACATTATTCATGATCAGTAAAGAACATGTTTTTGAGATCAAAGTATAAGTTTTGGGTTTAATTTGTAAGGAGCAGGCTTTCAGTCAGGTTGAAGCAGTGGTCTTTGGATCTGTGAGTTGTGCATTACTGTGACCATTTGTGAGGACTGGTATTGCTGAAGTGAACAGATGTGGAATCAACGGGGAGGGAAAAGTGGAGAAGTGCAGATCAGAATTGTGCACCAACATGGATAGAGAGCCTAGGCTTGTAAGGAGGGCGTGCAAGATGCAAAGCTGTGGGGAGGTAAAGCCAAAGGGGAACCAAGAATGAGGGTAGTAGAATTGGATAGACCTGGGAAAGTTTGTCTGAAGAGCAAATGTTGGGGCTTCTCTCTCAATGAACCAGTGTCATTCTCTTTGAAGAAGAAGAAAAAGGAAAGGGCTAGTGACAAACTGTGAGTCAGGGGAACAAGTGGTTAAGCTTGATGGAAGGAGTTAACAAATGGTCTTGGGTCTCAGGGGAATACTTTGCTCCAAAGCCTTAGCTGGATCCCAGCAGTCGTGGCCTTGCAGAGAAATACCCAGCAACAGAAATATGTTAAACATATTATTATTGGAGATGACAATTCGCATAGTGGTAAGAAAATGGAAGAAGATAAACTATTAGTGTGAGCTAGCTCAGATGGCCATATTCTGTAGTGTAGGTATAGAAAGACAAACCAGATTCATTTGGATGTTATTGTGGTTACTGGGCTGAAAACTCTTTGTTTGAAAGTCCTCAGAGTGTAACCTATAGCATTGCTTCTAAAGTTGCAAGTTCAAGTCCTCAAGGCTAAATAAATACCAGCATTTGGAAATATGTAAATCTTTGAGCCACAACCCACATAATGTTTTAATGACGTTATTGTGTACAAAGTGCCTGCTCTAGGATTGTGTTGGATTGCTTAGGGAAGACGACCACACTAGCTCAGGGTAATGTGTTGCAGGATGTGTAGACTACGTAATGGTCTAGTTGGGAGACTGAGGAAGAGAGAAGACTCTGCTATCTAGGGATAGTGGATGCTCTTCTGAGGAGATACATTTCTTTCTCTATTAGTGTTACTGGATGATCTAGTGAGAGCAAGACAGTTCAGCTGAGGTGTTTGCTGTGGGTTATTCATCAGTTACACCTCACTCTGAGTGCCCGGGTTGAGATTGCTGGGTCTGGTTTGCAGAAATTTTGCATATGTTGCTGTCTCTGAAGGTGAAAGAGTGGTGCCCTGAGCCTGTAAACACTTTAGTACAGTAAGGAGTCTGGGCAAAAATGACAAGGCAATTATGACACAGTTCATGTCCTCTTGTAGTTCCTGAATTGGTCAGGCAGTTGGACTAGGTGATTGTTGTATGTCCCTTCCAACTATCTCCTATTCTATTCTATTCTATTCTATTCTATTCTAATCTAATCTAATCTAATCTAATCTAATTTAAAATAACTACACAAATGCTCCATGACTATCTCTTTAGTGATGTGTTTAAAACAAGACATAAGAAGTCTGTTCAAAGATGCAGCAAATAATACCTTGGGCTGTATGATGAGAAAGGTGGGGAGAGTAATACCTAGAATGGCTAGTAATGAAATCAATACTATGTCCTGTGCAGTTGTGAAAGAACAGTAAGCACATTTTACTATGATCTGCAAAATAGACCATGTGAAACAGGTATGTTTAAGGATTCGATGTTTTCCTGTACGCTGATAGGTGACGTTAAGTACCATTTTTCTCAGGTTTTGTTTCAAAGTGTCCATAGCTTTTTTAACACAGCTAATGTTAAGTTTTAGCTTTCCTATGTGGGTGAAATAATCTGTAGGCTACTTAGTGTATTGTTTGAGCTAAAATTGTTTTTAACATGTTTAATACTGCCCCACAGATGCTCCTGAAGCATAAATCACAGGGAGTTACATGTGCATTTTGATGCTGCCTCAAGCCAGATATTTTACATGGACTGATTTTACATTGAGATGTATTTCAAAAAGATGATTAACTTCTTGTAGGTATATGCATATATATTTCAAAAGTATTGGGAGACAGTTGAGCAGTATTATCCTCTCTGTTGTGGTTTTGTGCCCACTTCTGGGATGAGTGGCTAAGGGGTACAGAAAAAATGTAAAGATCTTGACATTAGGACTTTGAGAAATTTTATAGTCATAAAAAACAGATTATAAAAATTAGAAATAATTGTAATAAAGTTAAAAACAGATCACTTAGGGTGAAAAAATTGCTCAGAAGTTATAGACTAAAATTAAAGTTCTAAGCTGAACAAAAACTAACTTCTAGAACTGAAGCTCTAAAATGAGAAAAGAAACCAGTGTGTAAGTATCACAAATAATTGCCAGAACTGGAAAATAAAATTACCTAGAAATGAAAAAAATCTCTAGTAATTTAAATGAAAGTGTAAGCAAATTAAACAACTTCAGAACATATATAAAATAAACTCCTCTGCTGCTTAACAGATGGAATTTCCAAACAAAGCATGCATATGAAATGACTGAGGGAATTACTTCATAGTGTTTTCTTGACTGGTTTGGTTTTGATTGTTGCTGCTTCTCTGGAGGTCAGTGTGCTCTGTCTGTGTCATCACAAGCAGTTATTGTCAGGTTTGTAACTGACAAAAATAAAGCCCTGACTTCCAGCATGAAATAAGTTACAGACACGTAAAAACGGGGAAAATACCTTTTATAAAGAAAAAGGCAGAAAAAGGCATGGGGGTAAAAGGGATTATGTTTCTTAAAAGTCCTCTGTTTTCCTAGAACTGATTTTTAGTAGGAAAGTCTGGCCATTGTAGGCTCGTTTATTATCTTATTTTAATTTCTTTGTAGGGACTGAAGCAAAGGATCAGTGTTCCCAAACACTGAGCACAGACTACAAGTAGTAAAGCCTTTCATTAGTAATCTGTCTGCCTACATTTTTTTTTAACATGCTGAGCATGTACAGTTGCCAGCTTACAGATTATGTGACCCATATCAGTTTAGATGAGCTTTTACTCGTGCTTGTTGCTGAAGGAATGAAATGCCAAATACCACCCAGTTGTGTGGCATTTCCATGGTGAGTAATGGAATGGGTTTAGAATTGAACTCTTTGTCTAGACAAAAGAAGCCTAGTACCTGGCTTTGAAGGGACTGACTTAAGTCCAAAAGTGAGTTTAAAGGAAGCTTTTTTGTAAGGATAAAAAAAATAGTAAGTTTATTTCTCTTGCTTAAATTATCATTTAAGTGATTGAGTGGTGCTAGGATTTATTATGTTGTTAATGATTTGCTAGGGTACGTACAACTTTATAAAAATTATTTTTATTAATATAGCCCATACTTATACTAATATGTTTTGAAGTTGAATCAGGAAACCAATACTACTGAAATGTTTTAAGTGGAATTGGAGCAAAGTCTGCTATGGAGTCATTAGGCTGAGGTTCACACATATGTACTTTTCGAAGAGCTATCCTACTACATAAAGCTGATTCATTATCACTTGAAAAAGGTAAAAAGATATAACATTGGCATATAGCAAAATATTTTGATGTGTTTCTGAACACAAAATTTTCAAGTGACCCTAAATTTGCAGTTAATTTTCAAATACTTGTTACAATGTGGTGATGCTGTTTGTATCTTTCTCACTGTCAGATAAAATGAGTCTCAAGGTGTGAAGACATTGCCATTGCCATTCTAACTCTGGCAATGTTACTGATGAGGTAGACTTTGTTCAAATTGTAGAGGCATTTAAAAACTACTTTTTCTCCTTTTTTAACATCCCACTCCTACCCCCTTTTATTATACAACACCACACTTGATAGATAACTAGCATGGCCATTCACTTGCTAATGCTACTTGACTCAGACATTTACTGGGGATATACATGCACCTTGAATTATTATTTCTAGTCAGACAAACCCATTTGCTGTCTCTTGACAAAGACAGAAAGGCAGACTGTGTTTTCATCTCTGAGGGCTACTTCCCTCCCCCCGCTTGCCTGTATGTGATCCTCTCTCAGAGAAATAATCAGCGCACGGCTTAGGGAACAAGAGTTCATTGCTGACTGCTACTGACTCTTAACATCTGCAGAAAGGTTTCATGGGACCAGATCCAAAGCGTAAACATGCATTTAGAAGAAAGGAAATCAAGGCGTAGCAGAATAGTTTATGCTTAAAAGAAATAATTCATTCCATACCTGCTGCTCTGTCAAGATTTTTTCATCTAATGTTTTTCTTTCCCCACAACTGTGTTTAAAACAACTTAACAGCAATAATTACATGTTTTGGCTCTGTGTAATTGAGCAGTACTGCTTTGATACATCTCAATACCCAGGTATTCACTCTGTGCTACACACTGAGGCGTTACACAGACGTACACACACACATACAAAGTCAAAGGACATGCCAGAGAAGAGCAGAGGGGTACGGACCTGAAGCTCTGTTTCCAGCGGTGGCTCACCTGGTTCACTGTTTAGCCAGTCATAGTTTCCTCTGTCAGCATGTCCAAATTTTTTCCAGCTGCTGCCCAAGAGCCACCTCATGCTTTCATTAACTTGGTCTTCTGTCTTCGTGCCTCCACCTTGCTCTGCTGCTTGCAATTGTGTCCCCGCCTCCCAGTCTTGACCCAGCTGGGCTGCTCTCAGCTAATGATCCTTCTTAACTGATATCCCGTTTATAGTGGAAAAGAAAAAAGAAGTTAGAAAACCTTCCCCCCACGTCGTCAGGAAGCCAAGCAAATAGATTTCAGAGACTCTCCAGTTACAACTCAATCTCTCTGGATTTGCTTCGGTGGCCTACATTACCAGCAAAGCTGGCATCAGGTACCCGGGAGCCGGGGCTGATAGCGCTCTGATTGGAGAGCTCCCTGCATTAGGATTATTAAAAGGGGAATTTGCATGTGAATCTAAGCCCCCATGGTCATGACTACATGTGGATAAATAACACTCTATAGTTTGGTATCTAATAAACACTTTTCCCAGCAAAAGAAAATAAAACCTGCATTGCTATGTGGAGAGCAGTTTCCCCCTCCATTACACAGTGTGAGGAGGATCCACGATCTGGGCAGGCTTTTTCTCCCTGTTGCTGGAACATACAGTAAATAGTGAGAGTGGTTTCTGGGTAGAGAGGCAAGGACACAAGGCTAAATGCTGTGCTGAATTATTTAGCAGTGTTAGGATGTAGATGTTAATGATAAATTCAGAGAGAGCTCTGCCAGGAAAGCTTTGGTTACTGAGAGCATATGGTTGTTTTCAGTAATAACGAGTTGTCAGTTCAGTTAAATGAGGATTCATGTAAAGCTTTCTAGGTTACACAGTGTTAAATGGCAACTGTTTCCAGTGATAAACCTTTGTGCTGTTTATCCAGAGGAAAAAAAAACATATCAAACCAAAAACCTTCACTGATGTATGTTAACCTCTGAAGGGAGGAATAATTAAGTTGAAAGTTGAATCGAGGTTCAACTCTTACTGATAAGTTGAAGGTGTCTTTTTCTGCCTTGCTGTGATTAGAGGGAGAGATTGTTGGTAATAACATCACATTCAACTATGGTGTGTTTTGTATGGTTCCTCAAGGCTAACCTGTTCAACAAAAAGTGTGTTCATGACTGATGATACAAACTCGTGGTCACAATTGTAACCTCTTATTGCTTGCTTGGACTTCCTTTTGTCAACTCTTCTTTTGAGGTTATGACTCTCAGAAACTTGCAAGCCTAATTGTCAGCAAGCTGAATTCTTGTAGCTCTAACAATGACAGTCAGAATTGCCAGCACTTGACATTTCCAACAAGAGAACTCTGGAAGAGCCTCTTCCAAGGCTGGCTGTGATCCCTGCAACTGCAGCATGCAGGGGGGATTTACCCTGCAGGTGAACCTGGACTGTGAGAAAGAGAGCAGATTGTTTGATAAATCTATCCCATTTTGTTACTGAAGCTGCCAGGTGAGTGATAATATTGAATGAAAGGTTGTTCTTGTTGCTAAAGCAGCCACATTGTTCAATGGAAACCGAGCCCTGCTCTTGCTTCTGCTGAGGTGCTGCATGAAGCTAGAAAGCTCACCTCAGCAAAACCTTTGCACGTTCATGAGAAGATTCTGCCTTCTTCCTCAATGCCTTGCTTCTCATCTTGGAAAGCACTTTCAGAAGTAGTGAGGGCTTGCAGCTGCACCCAGAGTCTGGGGGAGTTACCCTGTGGATTCCAAAATCCTCCAAGAAGCCAGGTCCTAAATGTGCTTTATAACAAGTTACACCAAGACAGTGAAATAGTTCTGACTGTGTAACTTAAATCTGTCAGCTCATGTGCAAGCAGGAAACATTTATGTACTATCTTAATTAGGGTCTTAATAGTACAGCCCCTAAGATTATTAATGCTATTTTTAAAAGCTTGCAGTAAATTTGCTTTGGGACTGTGTCATGAATAATGAGGAGAAAGGAGAAAAAAAAAAAAAAAGTCTACTTAAAATATAAAAGCCTTGTTTGGCATCCTTGGTTTTTAGTTAGGTGAATTTTAGCCAAAAAATAAGGTGTGCACTTTTAAGACTTGTTGACCTGATTTACCAAGTGCTGTTTTCAGTTTTTGATCTCTCTGGAAAACATTTAAGAATGAATTAATTTTGTAGAGTTGAGACCAAATGGGAACTTGGGGATATGTGGTGGCCTTTGTCATGCAGGTAATTAGAATATAAAATTATGATTGTCTCTCTGGTTTTTCATATAATCAGTGGATTCAGCAGGAAGATTAGTAAGAGTAATGGGAATACTGTCTTTCTACTGCCTGTGATTAGATGCCCAGCTGACATACTGCCTTTGTAGAGAATATCTGTTCATGTAGAGAACTGGAACAGAACCACTGGATTTGTAGTGACAAATCTATTGTAGATTTCTACCAACCCTGTGGGGCACACATGACACTTATTTCCCCTTCATCACAAAGCATTCAGAAGTATAGCTTAGGCATGCTGTAGTGTGGAAGTGGTAGGCAGGAGGAACACCCCTAATCCCAAACCCCATGGCCAGACATCAGGGTTCCCGCATTGAAGAACAAGGGAGATTGACATTTGGAGTTCTTCAGACCATGACATGGATGGAAGTTCCTTCTCCCTCCACTGGCTTTCCTCTTTGAAGTAGTTTAATGTAATAGTTGCCTTGTCAAATACACTGGAGAAAACAGCTGGTATGGAATGGTACCACCAAAGTGATAAATGTTTAGTAAAGGTTTGTAAAACAATGTCAACCAGGTGTTTTAAAGTGCAGAAGTGTTGAGGCATTCCCACTGCTCTATCACGGCAGTAAGACGAGACTTTCAGAGGAAGCCACTGAAGAAAATAGTCACCTCTCCTGTCCTCAGTACAAAGTTGAAACTCTCTGTCATGAATAATTCATTTTTTCTGTTTTGCTGACATCTTGGAGGGTGGTGGCGTTAAGTCCAGGCTATATTGCTACTGTTGGAGGACAGCGAAGGGGAAAAGGACCTGGGGGTCCTAGTTGATGGGAGGCTGACTATGAGCCAGCAGTGTGCTCTTGTGGCCAAGAGGGCCAATGTCATTCTGGGGTCTATTAAAAAAGGTGTGACTAGTAGGTGGAGAGAGGTTCTCCTGCCCTTCTACTCTGCCCTGGCAATGCTGTATCTGGAGTGTTGTGTCCAGTTCTGGGCCCCTCAGTTCAAAGGGACATAGAATTGCTTGAGAGAGTCCAGTGCAGAGCCACAAAGATGATGGAGTGGAGCAACTCTCTTATGAGGAAAGGCTGAGGGAGCTAGGTCTCTTTAGTTTGGAGAAAAGGAGACTGAGGGGTGACCTCATCAATGACTATAAATATATAAAGGTTGAGTGCCAGGAGGATGGAGCCAGACTCTTCTCGGTGATGCCCGATGAGAGGACAAGAGGCAATGGGTGGAAGCTGAGGCACAGGAAGTTTCATGTAAACATGAGGAGGAATTTTTTCACAGTGAGGGTGACAGAGCACTGGAACAGGCTGCCCAGGGGGTTGTGGTGTCTCCCTCTCTGGAGATATTCAAAACCCACCTGGATGCATTTCTGTGTGATCTGGTCTAGGTGATCTTGCTCTGGCAGGGGGGTTGGAGTAGATGATCTTTCAAGGTCCCTTTCAGCCCCTGACATTCTATGATTCTATGATTATTTTGCTGCTTTCCCTAGGCAGTGGTGAACCTTCCCTGCTTAAACGACTGTGCTGCTGTGAGGAGGGGTGTGAGAGCTGACTTGAATAATGCAAAACTTGGAACTATAGTTGGTGAGGTGTTACCAATGTAAATGTTACTGTGTTGTCAGGTGTAGATCCATTGAATTAAATGGAAATACTTTTGCCTACAACCAGCTGGTAGGTGCTTCTGTGTCCTTCAAGCAGGAGTGGTGTTGGCTCCTGTCCATTCCCTTTCACTTGGGTAGCTAAGCAGGTCATAGTGATTTGCTCTTGTTTGGTAAGTTTTTCACGATACTGATATTTTGGCTTTGCTTTTGTGTTAATCGTGAATATGTTTGTTTCTTTTCAAAACCAAAGCACCTTCTGAAGAGCAATCTCTTCCTCCCATCAAACTAAAACCACTGTCACTTCTAAGGGGAGACACAAGCTGGCATATCCCTGCTGAAAAGCAGTATTCTGGAGAGCAGCATTTGTGGACAAGCTGTGCATACTCACAGCCTGTAGAAATGTGGACAGGGAGACTGAGTTACAAAATGTGTGCATGCTGCTGCTGCAGACCTTGGTGTGGGAGTAGCAGTGGCCAGTGAGGTATTGACGCAGTGTGCAGACGGGTAGCTGAAAGCAAAACCTTTAGAGACAGTGGTGGTGACAAATGTCAAGTCACTGCCAGAGCAGGAGTGTCTCCTGCAGAACATCCCCTAACATTTTGTGAGTGTAATGACACTTGAAATTGTCCATGACCATGGCAGCATGCTGACTTACCAGCATCCATCTGATAGTACTGTCTAGGTCTATCTAACATCCATCCTTTAAAAACCGGTTGCTTAAAAGTGAGTGAGCTGAGTACCCAAAATGGCTTAGAATCAGAAAAACTGAGGCTAAAGGTAATCTTTGACATGATCATTCTTCAAAAAGCTGCTGCCATGCCAGGGAAAGGGAAATAGCTTAGAGACCTCTCGGTGCTGGTGCTTGAAAACACAATGTGTCTGAAGAGAAACGACAACCTTAAAAATAAATAAATAGATAAATAAGGAAATCCTAAATAGTACCAAATGTTCTTTGATCTGCTTCATTCCAAGCCTTTTGCCATTCATATTCAGACTTTTTGACCTTGCTTTGCCGAGTGGGCTTATGCATAAGTTCAGACACCTGGGAAGGCTACAAAAGCTCATAGGTGCAGACCCTTGTTGCATATCTCTCAGCCATATTGCTGCACTATTAATTCTGCAGAGTTCCTCATGTGCTGTAAGACATGGCTGTGTGGTGAAGGTGTGTCTCAGCCTCAAGAACCACCTGTGGAAATTCCTAATGGGTCTTAACTACCCAGTTAACTAAGCAGCCACGTTACTTGGGCTTCCAATCACACAGTAGCCTGGGGGCTATTTCTGCTCAGCCTGGGGCTGTTAGGCTTTTCCTGAGCTCTGTGGTAGGGTGTTGGTCTCTAGATCAGGCTCATCCCTCGTGGAGTTGTAGATTGTCACTTGCTATTGTTACTAGTGGTCCTTGTTCAGCATGGAAGATCAATCTAGGCCCTTGGTGAGCACCTGGATGGTGGGATGTGACCTTTTGCTGGTGAGAGGCTGATTTCCAGTCCAATTTCATTCAGGATGATGATGTGATTGTTGTTACCGGCTATTACCTACAATACAGGTCAGCAACTATTTTTATATCCTTCACCTAAACAAAAATGTAAGGCAATATTGTCTGCTCTGACCTCCCACACATACTGTTCTTATGCTCATTTTTGTTTATAGCTTCTGAGTTTTATTATATTTTGTCTTTCAATGGCATTTGCTTCCTCTGTTTACAAGAAAATTTTAATCCATTTGTGCCTAAATAAATTTCCTTGGATCTTAAAAGGGTTGACACTGTAATATCTGAAATACCTTAATGGGAGGATCTTAATTTTAAGTGAAGTTTACTTAATCTGTTGCACTCCTCAACTTCAGACTTCAAAAGCAAAATCTATGTTTAAGTTTGGTTTCAAAAATTTTGTGTAATTAGAAGTTTAACTCAAATTTCAGGTTTATTTTTTCTGCTTATTTAGCTGGAAAATACTATTTATTGAGTGCCTGAAATGTAAGTCTTTGATCCCAAGGCAGTCCACAGCCAAATGAAAGTTAACAGCCTTTCATGCCAAACATTCCTATTTGCACTTAACAAAAAAACCCAAACACAGTTTTGGTTGGTTGTTTTGTTTTGGTTTGTTGTTGTTGTTGTTTTAATCGAAAGCAGTAACAATTAAAGAATAGCTTGCCAGAGGCTCTCTGGCATGACCAAGTGAAGCTGTGTGGCCTACTTAACCTTCTTGACTAAAGGTACAATGCAGGAAGGAAAAACATACTGGACTGATTCTGCTTCTCTGTGAGGGATTCTTCCTTTCAGGCCGTCCCTTGCAAATGGACATCCTCTGGTTTTCCAAGGTAGATAAAAAATGGTTTTTGTAACTTATGCTGACTCAAGACTTTTTTTTTTTCAGTTCAATAATTAAAACAGAACTTCATAGTGCATCACCTAAACCAGAATTTATATATATATATATAAATATATATATATACAAAGCATAGAATAGAAAAGATCTTTCAGTTAGATAATACTTCGACCATTTTACCATCACTTGATAAACTTGTTGCTGAGTTAGTTTTGCTTTCTTGTGATTCAGCTTTGCCACTGTTCCGCTTGGGAATCCTGAACTTGAACTAGAAACTGGGTTGTCCTGTGCCAATAATAAGCAAGAGGAAACAAAGTTCAGCTAGACATGGAGAAGATGAACTGTCTCCCTTTTGATCTGTCCCGGATCTGGTTTCTGCAGCTGTTTAATGTAACCTGGCATTCATAGGGAGGATATGTGGTCCTCTCTCCCAAAATGTGGTTATGAACAGTTTGCAGGCATCTTTGCTGAGATAGAATCATAGGATCATTTACATTGGAAGACCTTTAAGATCATCTAGTCTAACAGTAAAACTAACATTGCTAATGTTGCTGAAGACTGGAATTGCACCTGCATTTAAGCACCTCTGGGTGAAGCAAAGCAGTTCGGAAGAGCCCAAATGACCACATATGCTTTTTTGTCTGCATATGTTTTTAGAAGCATTGCCATAAGCAATTATCTTAAAACAATAACAAAAAGATTATAAATGCTTCAGGCAAATGGAGTGAGGAAATGGAAAGGTACTATCTAGGTATGATGATTGATGCTGGTATGAGGACAAAAGCCCCATGGCAACAGGTAGCCTGAAAATGAGGAAAGGGAGGAGGACAGATGTGAAGCGGAATCTGTTTTACTACCAATTATAGGCACCATTATAAATTATGTTTATAACATCTGCTGTCATGCCTGTATCTCTCCTTTGCAAGGCTACGGGAAGTAGAGTGGATATTTGTGTTAACACTGACATTAAAGGATCATAGGATTATTTTTGGATTCTTTATCCATACTTCATTCCCTTTGCTGGGTTCTTTCAGTACTGTGTGCCAATACATGGCAACAAACTCTTAAGGAGAAAATGCTAATGTCTGGTTAACCTTCAGCTGAGCTTTTAAAGGAAACCTTTTAAGATTTATCTGCATTTGATCAAACATTAGGTATTTGTATAATATGGTATTGTTCATTGTGTTTGATGTTGCTCACCCTGACTGTTGACCTTGTGTGATGCTGGGCAGGACTTCGATATGGGACCTCACAAGCAATCTTGCAGAATCTTGTGCTGCACTTATTCAGGAAGCTGGGAGCTGGTGACATAATATGTAATAGTGGAAAAACTTAGAAAACTTAGATTGCTTAAATTTCAACCTCTCTTGCACCATGTTTGAAAGATTAGAAATATCCCGCCCAAAACAGCAAAACATCCAAACAATAAAACATCTCCATATCAATGCATAATCTCTAATGGTATCATAATAGCAGAAAATAAAAGATTAGAAAAGGGAGACTTCACTGATGTTTTATCTTCTCTGATATGATCATATCTTCATAGCCTGATTTGGTTAATGTCATTTGCTAACAAAAATTTATCAATTCTAGATGCCAAAGGAAACGGTCTTTCTGATACTGTTGCTTAGAACCAGTGTGACCAAGAGAGAGCATGGTTGGAGAAGGAATAGCCCTTCTAGCTTCTAAAACTAGCTTATTTTTTCACCAGATTGGAAAAAAAATTCAGATTAATTATTAGGTCTTTGTCTTCACTTTAAAGGCCAGGTGCAAGTCCAGAGCAGAACTGTAGGTATTGGCACACTCTCTCTCATGTTAATGGCTCTGGTTACAGAGTTAAAGAAGGCTGATGTCTTTCCTGTCACTAACAATGAATCTGTAAGTCCTCATTTGTCATTGTTAAAATGATTGAAGCATTAGAAAGCCTGAGGAAATACAGTTTTGGAAATCAATTTGTGCCCTGAAGCATATTTAGCAATAGCAGTAAGATGAGTGACTTGAAAATTATCTGTATGAACTAAAGCAACTGATGCAGTACATCAGCTTGTGGTGAGCTGCTGTTGCTTGTACATGTGTGAAGATGAGCAGTATGACAAACTGGACCAAAGACACAGCAGTGGGGGAGACCTTCAGGTTCTGTAAAAGGAGGGTTAAAAGGTTAAGCACTGCCAGTTCCTTGAGTGGCCTCTTGGAGAGACAAGGGAGAAATCATAAGGAGAAAGCTGTAGTATGCTGGAGGATAATCTCATGGAGTGATGGTTGCCCAGCTCTCACTGACTCGTCTCTAGCATGGCTCAGGCAGGTTCTTTGCTCCTCCTTTAACCCAGGTCATCACTAGTTAGGTGGCTTCCCAGAAGCTGCATGTTGCACCCTTATGAGAATGGGTGCTCTAAACTGGGGAACACTTGAAACACAGCAATTGTCAAGAAAAGGTGATGGTCCCTTGGCCTTTGTCCCTTCAGGACAAGATAGAAAATTGTTCCTCTCTGAGGACTTCTGAATCCATATTAAACTTCCCAAATTGAGATGTGCATTATTTAACGGAGCATCAGCTGAGAGGCTTTGGGCAATTTTGTGCTGTTTTAATTTAGGTGAACTGGAACATGCCTTTGCTTGAAGTATCACACTTGTATGCTATTACATTTCAGATCACATGTCCTGAGAATGAATGTCTTGTTGTGAATCTAAAGATTTCTACTTCTAGTTTATGGAGAGGTTGCATGGTCTCCTGCAAACTGTAAAATGAAGCTCACTATAGAAATGAAATACATAAAGAAAATATTGTATATAAAGACTGCCCCAAATCTGCAGACATGGAAAGAGCTTTATTTTCTTAAATGCATTTGCTAATGGTTCAACTTGTCAGCAAAATTGCAATCAACACTAGATTTGAGGATAGGACTCTTGTTGTACAAAGACAGATCAGCTAGAGAGGATGCTATGTACTTGATGGCCACCAATATAAGTAAGACAGTTGGTAACAATCAAGATTGAAGGCAGCCTGGGCTGCATTGATGACACACTAGTGAAGTTCACAGTCCTGAGGGATATGGATCAGGCAGGAGTAAAGTCAGCACCCTGGAAAAGAAGCTTTTTCCTTTTTTTTTTTTTTTTTGTTTGTTTGTTTGTTTTGTTTTGTTTTTACCCATGTTTGGCTTTTCAAACTAAGTATTTTTATTCTCTTGGGCTTGGGACTGATCACAAGAGCCTTCATTGAGATTTCAATTATTTAGCATCCTTTTAAAAGAAAAGGTATTTTATGCAAGAGAGATGTAAGATCTGCTCTGATGACCATCTCTGCAGCTGGGTTTTTAAAAGAACATGTTTTCCAGATTGCTCACTTTTGTGGTGCCACCATTGCAGTTCTACCCAGAAAGTGATTCCTGTGTTTGCTCAAGGGAAAAGGAATTGTTTTTGTGGGTGTTTCAGACCAAGAACTTGATCACCTTCCTCTCCTTTCATGAGTTACTGCAATGCATTTTCAAAACATTTTTTCACTTTCTCATTGTTTGACATTCACATTTCCCTAGCTTGAACATTTGTCTGCTTCTGACTGGGCACTTCTAGGGAGAGGCATCAGTATATTATCTTACCCAGTTTTATTTTGGTCTGTTCCTCTCCCCATAATCTCTGGCACAAAGGAAAATCTGATTTGAAGTCCAAAACAGTCTGCCAGAAATGTAGCATTCAAAACCACAGTAAATAATTGATAAATGCCACATAGGAAAGTGTTCTAGATTGTTTTAATGTTAAGTAATTTTGTTTGATTGTGGTAGGGAATGAGGATGATGAGACCTCCTCAAAAATGGAGAAGTGGTCATGCTAACCACAGCAAGCAAAAATAATTCACCTTGGACACATTTCCTCAAAATTGCACATGCAGTATGACTCATGTTTTGGGTTTGAGTTTTATAGTTTTCCTTTCTTTTTTTTTCCTTTTTTTTTTTTTTTGTGTTTTTTTTTTGTTCTTCCCAGTACAAGACTAGATGACTTGTACTTACATCTAAATTGTTTTATTTGGGATTGTGTTGGGTTTTGAAATCTGGATGCTGAGTGCACTGTTCTAGGACATTGTGTCAGGCATTTTGGATAGAGTTCAACTTGTGTTTGTTTATGATGATATTAGATGTTAAGAGGTTTATCCTGATGCTGGATTCTTTGCCAGCTCAGAAATAGGAGATAGCTCTGTGTTTCACATGGCTCAGTGGACAGAACCCAGGACTGGTTCTACTTCTTATTTCTACTTCTGTCACCAGCTCACTCAGTCGTCCAAAAGAAAGGTTTTCTTCAGCTGTAAAACATGGATCAAGAAACATCTGTCCTGGAGAGAACATGCTTCCAGCAGGATTACTGAAACAATTGTCCCATTATTATCAAGATAATAATAATCAAGAAGCCAGAGAATGTGGTGTAGATACTTTGGGCCCATTGTTGGTCAAGGACAAATTTTTGTTCATCCCATGTGTAAAATGCCACTGGGCACTCTCTTGGCACCCTGACCACAAATAGTGTAGCCAGTAGTAAACCTATGTAATGAAAGAAACATCAATTTAAAAATCCTATTTGTTTTAAAATACATGTATGTTGTAGAGTGAGACCAGGGTGACTTGCTGTCCGTGCCCAATCTTTGGCATTTGTAATGGTAGAGGAAGGAAGAGCTTTACCAAAGCTGTTGAGATGTGTGGTTTCATGTGGTTTGGTGGGTGTTGTTCCTCGACTGAGCCTCTTGGAAGTCTGACTTGTGGTAGTCTCCAGAAGGAGTTGAGAGGCTGACCCTCCTGAATCAAAAAGCCAGCCTTTCAAAATTGAACCATAAGCACTTTTTTTCTGATAAATACATTTGCTAACAACTTCCCATAGAAGTTTTCATCACTGGTCAGTTAACAAAACCAAAAGCAATCTGTTATATTTTGTCTGCAAAGCAGAGCATTAAGTGGCCCCTGTTTGTTCTGCATCCTTCTCTGGAATCTGGTGTATTAATTCAGTGACTTCACTGAATGGGAAAAAAGGCTTGAGATTTAATGGTGTGGCTGTTTATTCCCTCTTTTTTTATTATTTTTTAAAAACATATCTGTTGACAGCTGTTTTCTTTGTCAAGTGTTATTAACACCTTTGTTATATCTTCTATATAACTACCAAGAAAGTTCACTGCTTCCACCATTTGTGGTTCTCTTCCTCTCACACCGGTGGGAGCAGAAGCCATGCTTGTCTGGCACCTCCAGTGAGAAGGCAGCTGGGAATTTGTACATGTAAGGAGTGAGTGAAATAGTGGAACAGTACTTTCTGTATTTATCCAGTTGCTGTTGTATGTAAACAAACACTGTTTAGGAGGAAATAAAAAACTTTCTGATGGGTTCTAAACGAGACGTGTGGAGCAGCAGAAGATGGTTTCCTGGAAAGGCATTAGGTCCAAATGCTGGGATTTTACACACTCTGCTAGAAGTGCCGTAAGATTATGGAAGCATCTCAACCTGATTTAGTTGCTTTGTAATCTGCTCTTAACCTTCATGCTGATGAGGCTGTTGTGTAACAGACATGGAAGGCCAGAACTTGTGTTGCTCCAGTGCGTGGGAGCCTGTGCCCAGAGATCCCAGTGAGGCCAGGTGGGCTTGCCGACTGCATTTGCACTCTTGAGACTAAGTGGAAAATCTGTCTTTGGGCTGCAGGTGGCACCACTGAGTGCACAGAGATGTACCCTAAAGCTCTATCTTGCCACTGAAACACTTCTGCTGCCAGGGAGACCCATGACAATTCTCTTGACAGGGGTAGTGGTCAACCTTGTCTCCTTCCGTGCCTAAGTTTTGGTTGCATATGGAAGCATGTGTAGCTCCTATGAAGAAGTCTCCTGTTTTCATTAAATATTTCCATTAAATTAAAGGTTTTTCTATAACAGGAGTGATCACTGAGACAACTTTAATCAAAAGGGGTTTTGACGATAGGGGGAGAGCCCTTGCTGAGCTTTTCAGAGGGAAGAAACACTACAGCACCCACTCTGCTCACATGCACCTGTAGATGGGGAATGCTTTCTGAGTGCTAGCTAAACTGCGTGTGGCTGGGGACTGCCTGGCTTGAAAAACCCAGCAACAGTTTGGCTATGATCTAGGGCCCTGAGGAACCCTACCCTGTAATGGCTCTGTGTCCCTGGAGGTGTTTGCAAGCAATAGCTTTCATACTGGGGCTGGGGTGGTGGTGGGATAGGCACTGTCTGGATTTTGGTGGCAATAAGTGGTTACTTTGGGGTGTGATTAAATTTGTAGAGCTTAATCCCCAAGGTTACCTTTTAGGACAGTGTTCAAAGTCCTTTAGGTGCCTTTTCTTCCAACCTTTATGTATTTATTTATGTTACAAAATTCCATCTCTAATGAAAACAAAGCCATAAATATTTTCCTCATTTTAATGGAGGGAGAATTTCTTCACCTGCTTTCTGCATAGTGTCCACTTGCACCTTTAGCTGGCTCAGTAGCTTCATCCTTCTCCACCCCTGCAAGCCCAAACTTTGGCTAAGAGAGCCAAAGTAGAGCTCAATTGTTAAAGTGTTTAGCTCTCCATTCCCACTGACAAAAACCCAGCAGTTCAAAGTGGTTAAATTCCCCAGCTCCTCCGTGAAAACTACAGTACCTTCTGGTACATATCAAGTATTTGTGGCCTTTCCTAAATTCTGCTTCTTTGCTTAATTGGTAACTGGAAAATAACTTTCTTTAGACAAAACAAAGCATAATTTATTTTGCATTTGCTTCTTTATTCTACAACACAGGCAACATAAATAGTTTATAATTTTTGTTTTAAAATATTTCCATTTCAGAATTCAATCAGAATAAAATATACACAAAATACATTTTGCAAGCCAGCTGAAAGTGACTGCCTGATCACTGGACATCCAAGGACCAAACAAAGCTAGCAGCACTACAGGATGCGGCAGACACGAGGAGTACTTTTTCTAAAGAAGAGCAGAAAGGTAGAGGGAAGAGATGTGGATGAGACCAGGGAATTGCAGCTAGGGATGAACTCAGTTGAAGGAATGTAAGCACTTGCTTGACAAGGCGATTCACAGTCTTTCTTAAAAAGTATTAGTGGCTCCTCCTGAATATACAGCTAGAGAGATGAAGTCCTGGGAATCATGTTTTATGGTAAAATGCTTCCTATGGCAGCCATCATCATGGAAATAAAATTTGGTTTATTTGAATTTTTAAACAGGAAAGACTTAGTCTTTGGCAAAATGGAGTGTCCACTCCCTTTGGCTTTCTTTCAGTACTCAGTTCTGGTTGAAGGGCATGTGGAAGTATGTTTTCAGTCTCACAATAATGAGAAATGGTCTGGGGTGGGGGGGGAGGGGGTGGGTGGTGGGGGGGGGAAGGAGAAGGGGGGGGAAATGGAAGGAGGTGCTTGTTGCTGTCCTTGCAAACTTTTTCATT